>CALYDF020002644.1:69146-307200 GCA_944474145.2 Dicrocoelium dendriticum | reverse complement strand
CTTCGGTCATAAAATGATTATCCTCCTTCGCTTTTACCACTTCATTCATGGAAGTAATTTCGATTAATTTACACCTGGGGTTAAACGACCATCCGTACTAAAATTGCCGGCCCCTGTCACATGTCGCCCGAGGAGGCCCGACCCCGCCCCCCTTCACCCCCCTTATCCTACACCTCCGTGTTTGTCTGAGCAAGCATTTGCGCGCTAGGAGCACATTGCGCGCGCGGACAAATAAGCGAAGAACGAGTGGCGCACTGAGTTGTTACGTCACCATTAGGTATGGCCAAACGGCTAAGTCGTATGGAAACCGGTGCAATTAGGCGAAGTCACTGATGCGATGACCGCAATGTACGACGCTTCCTGGCGTCAAGAAATAGAAATTGGCTATGTACCAACCAGCGCATTTAAAGCGGCTTTAATGCGGCTGATAAGGCGACAGCCTTAGTGCATGTTCCACGGAAGGCGCCGCTTGTTTTTCAAGCAACGGTAACACTTACATCGAATAATCGAACGTACTCAAGGCGAGAATGTGTTCCATATACTCATGAAGGGTGAACATACAGCTCTAATGCGTTCCAACCAAGAAAGTTGGTGTTTAACAGGTAACATACTTGCTAAGGATGTTAACCACTATTACGCATACAACCATAACTGGATGTACTGTTGCTCTACTATCCTGTTCGCATAATATGACGGTCATGTGTCCTCTCCGAGTGTGTTTCTGGGTGCCCGCAGAGGCAACCTGTGGATGTGATCAAAAAGGGCTAAGCAGGAGCAAATATGTTTTTCAAAATGTTTCAAAAAGTTAATACAACAGTCCATTGCCCATAACCAATTACGTACTTGGGAAACATATTTCGGTCTCCGCGGGAACGTTAGAGAGGCCAAAGTAAACAAAATGCATGCCCGACCGTCCAGGTTGGAAACAAGTAGACACAAGGCGTTGAAAGTGGTGCTCCAATGAAAAGCATGGCGGAAGAATCACTCGCGAATTGTCGCGAGCTTGGTAACAAGCTCCCATCGGAACAGGTCGCTTGAAAGAGTGTAAAATCACACAGCAGTTCATGCATACAGGACGAAATAACTGAGGCATATCAACTACAGCAGACAACGTTTATCTGAGTCGTGTAGCTGCGATGCACGAGAGCCCCTCCTAAAACAGCGACTTCCTTAATCACCAGTCTAAACGGAAAACCATCATGTGAAGTTCATATCATTCGACATGCAGAAGCTCAAATGCCAATATTAGTACTTTACCTCTAATACGATTACTACATGACCGCACAAAGGTCAGCTTGAAATCTAACTGCACGCATGCCTCCAAACACGGGTGCGACATTGCAAACACTATCCTGTTTGTACACAAGGCAAAAGGCCTCCTCAGCAAGTTTTCTGAGTTTATTGGTCGGAAAGCCTCGACGCCCTGCGACATGATCACGCTGCTACCTAAGGTGCATGGAAAACACGATTACGCTTTACGGACACAGTCTTCTCATGCTTTCGGTACCCAAACGCAACTTCGACACTTAGTCCGAAGTGACTGCCACTCATCACTTCATCACGATATTGCGACCAATACTAGAGTACAGCTCACCCGCATACTGTCCTATCACCCAGGTTAAGATGAAAAGGATTGAGCGGGTACAGCATGTTGCCCGCGGGAATGATCCCCAATTTACGAGGTGCGCTGTGTGAAGACGGGTTTAGGACACCATGGCTTTATACCCTATGGTATAGTGGATTTCGGGTTAACCTCACGGTGACACACGGGGTACCACATCATAGTGAGTACGCTATGTGATGGGGGTTGGAAATGCTGTAATGCCGATAAAACTTCACAGGCCAAACCGATAAGGTGTGAGTCTGTCGCCGGAAACAGATTGGTCAGCCAATCAGGAAATAGTTGGCCCGTAATTGCGTCCAGCCTGCAAACATCCACTGAACTTGCAAGTGACCAATCAGGCGCCAGCAGGCGAAGGAGGGCACACTCGTGCACTCTTGGGCCAAGACTTGTGGCACTGGACCGAGGGAAGAAGCGCGCGGGCCCTATCCCGCCAATCTTATATCCACTAAGAAAGTCAAGGTGATTTTAGACAGAGTGAACGTGGCGAGCAAGCACAAACCAATGGAAGGGGAGGCAGCGACACAATGCAGATAACAGGGATGAGCTATTGAGACGGACTGTTGTAAATAGTGTTTATACTCTATAAGTATTCAAGCGTTATCTTGATGAACGACTTCGGGATCGCGGCCCACTCTTCTTACTTCCCAGAGGGCTACACTTCTTGGCGACATAGGAGAAGAAGCCGACGCGTCGGAACCCGCTCGCTTTTGGTCGACAGCCGTCGATCACACGGCCGACAGCTCTGTAGATGACTGCAACCATGCTTCCGGCGAACTGGATATCATGGAATGTGAAGTGGAGGGATTTCATTACCCTGACCCAGTTGGATACCCAATCAATGGCGTACCAGTTGGCGATGTTTAGGCATGCTGTGCGGGTTGAAGACATGAGTGTGATTGAAACATTGTAGCTCAGTGACGCAGGTGAGGAAGTCCAACTTTCGGGATGTTGCGAAGATTCGTTTAGTTTTGCGAAGGTTAGGTAAATGAAACGTGTCAGTGGTATTTATTTTTTTGTTCACGATCGATCCCCGAGCGAATTGTTCGAGACTTACATAACAGAACTGAAACTGTTGGCGCGTAACCGTAACTTCTGCAAATGCATGCGAGACTCCTTGCTAAGTGCTCGTATTGTCATTTGCATAAAGCAAGCTGAGCTCACTCGGCGCCCGTTGCGACAAAGGAATTTGTCTTTGAAACAATGGGTGGATGTCTGCTTGAGTGAAGCTAGGAAGGCGCAGCAGTTCGAGCATGTGAGTGCCGAAACAAACGCCGATCTTTGCGCGATATCCCGAACCAGCAATAGTCCGCCCCAGACACCCAAAGGACACAGTCCGAATCGTCAGTTTTGCGATCGTGTACATCCAGTAAGAAAGGAGAGCTACCCAGCTTGAGGTCGAAGGTGCAGAAAATGTTCCAAGAAGATCCATTTCGCTAGCTGTTGCAGATACGCTAAGGCCAGTCCCGTAGTCGAGAGCATCAACGAACAGCTACAAGAATTTTGCATAAGCAACTAGGAAAATCGTGGAGAAAACGAAGGTGTTTTCGCGACGGTTTTGATTCGAGGACGACCGGTGCGTTTCCAACTGGACTCAGGGGCTATTGACAACATCCTACTTGAGAAGCACAGTATGAGTATTACATGTGCTAGGATGCAGAATTGCCTCAGAATGTGGAATGGTTCAAACCTGCTGCCCAAAGGTATTGCCACATTGAAGACCGTCAATCCGAAAATCGGCACAGTACACAAGCTCGACTTCCTGGTAATCTCAGGAGACCTTATGCCCATTCTGGGTATTGCTTGTTTTCAGAATCTCGGATTTGTCTCTTTTAACCATGAAAGTTTCTTCCATTCTTGTGAAGATAACACAGATATTGTTTGCAGCTATTCAAGCGTTTTTGACGGGGTCGTAGGGAGATTGAAAGGGTGCGCTCATTTATTTTTAATCGAATCCGCTAAGCCTGTAGTGTTGCCTACTAGAAAGATGCATTTTGCTTTACATGCGAAATTTCGAGACGAGCTGCAGTGTCCTAATAGTTTGGATGCAATAGTCAAATTTGAGAAGCCGACAGACAGGGTTAGCCAAGTGGCGATCGTTCCTAGGAAATCTGGAGAACTACTCATGCGCATTGATCCAAAAGTATTTAAGGCCGCACTCAGGGGGAAAATTAAACGCTACCGAGGATAGACGATGTATTTCCGGTGCTACCTAGAGCTAAACTATTCAATAAAATCGACCTTGCTTCTGGGTTTTGCCATGTATTACTTGACGATGAGTCACACTACCCGACCACGTTTGGGAGACCTTTCGATTATTTTGTTGGCTGAGTTTACCGTTTGGAATGAAGGTATCTAGCGTGATATTCCCAAAATGACTGGTGCAGACTTTAGACGATTCACGAGGAACGTTCTGTGTGTCAGACGACGTTTTGCTTTTTGGAGCAACCTGAGAGGAGCACGACCAGAACCTTCACCGATTGTTGCAGCGCTATTTTGAAAGGAACATCATGCTGAAACGAGAGGAGATCGAGTTGCGGAGGACGGAAGTGATGTTTCATGGACACGTGCTAAGCTCCAAAGGACCGAAGCTAGGCCCAGCGAAAGTCAGGGCCATCAAACGGAAGCCCCGTCCTACTGATGTGAAAGTCGTTAGCAAGCTGATTGGGATGGTGAATTACTTGAGTCGTTTCTTGACCAGATTAGCCGATGTAGATGTGTCAATTCGAAAACTGACGCATAAAGGAGAGAAGTTGCATTGGGACACGGAGCAGGAGAGAGCAATTCAGAAAAAAAGGAATTGGTCACGAGCGCCCCCGTTCTGGCCTACTACAACCCAGCAATCCCACTCGAGATCCAGTGTGACAGCATTCAGTATGGTACCGGAGCCGTACTCATGCAGAACAGTAAGCCTATCGACTTTCGCAACTGGACTTAAAAAGAGAGCGAGCGTCGTTACGCGTAAGTAGTGAAAGCAATGCTTGCACTGGTTTACGGCGTGGAGAGTTTCAATGACTAAACGTTTGGCTGCAAATCCAACGCATTTAATGACCACAAGCCCTTAGTGTCGACCGCCACAGCGGTATCAACACAGGGTGTAGTGTAGCCCACCGGGAAGCAAGAAGAGTGGGCCGCGATCCCGAAGTCGTTCATTAAGATAACGCTCGAATACTTATAGAGTATAAACACTATTTACAACAGTCCGTCTCAATAGCTCATCCCTGTTATTTGCATTGTGTCGCTGCCTCCCCTTCCATTGGTTTGTGCTTGCTCGCCACGTGCACTCTGTCTAAAAGCACCTTGACTTTCTTAGTGGATATAAGATTGGCGGGATAGGGCCCGCGCGCTTCTTCCCTCAGTCCAGTGCCACAAGTCTTGGCCCAAGAGTGCACGAGTGTGCCCTCCTTCGCCTGCTGGCACCTGATTGGTCACTTGCAAGTTCAGTGGATGTTTGCAGGCTGGACGCAATTACGGGTCAACTATTTCCTGATTGGCTGACCAATCTGTTTCCGGCGACAGACTCACACCTTATCGGTTTGGCCTGTGAAGTTTTATCGGCATTACAGCATTTCCAACCCCCATCACATAGCGTACTCATTATGATGTGGTACCCCGTGTGTCACCGTGAGGTTAACCCGAAACCCACTATACCATAGGGTATAAAGCTATGGTGCCCTAAACCCGTCTTCACACAGCGCACCTCGTAAATTGGGGATCAATCCCGCGGTCAACATGCTGTACCCGCTCAATCCTTTTCATCTTAACCTGGGTGATAGGACATTATGCAGGTGAGCTGTACTCTAGTATTGGTCGCATTATCGTGATGAAGTGATGAGTGGCAATCTCTTCGGACTAAGTGTCGAAGGTGCGTTTGGGTACCGAAAGCATGAGAAGGCTGTGTCCGTAAAGCGTAATCGTGTTTTCCATGCGCCTTAGGTCGCAGCGTGATCATGTCGCAGGGCGTCGAGGCTTTCCGACCAATAAACTCAGAAAACTTGCTGAGGAGGCCTTTTGCCTTGTGTACAAACAGGATAGTGTTTGCAATGTCGCACCCGTGTTTGGAGGCATGCATGCAGTTAGATTTCAAGCTGACCTTTGTGCGGTCATGTAGTAATGGTATTAGAGGTGAAGCACTAATATTGGCATTTGACATTCTGCATATCGACTGATAGGAACTTCACATGATGGTTTTCCGTTTAGACTGGTCATTAAGGAAGTCGCTGTTTTAGGAGGGGCTCTCGTGCATCGCAGCTACACGACTCAAATAAATGTTGTCTGCTGTAGTTGATATGCCTCAGTTATTTCGTTCTGT
Source organism: Dicrocoelium dendriticum (assembly GCA_944474145.2). Classification (NCBI taxonomy): domain Eukaryota; kingdom Metazoa; phylum Platyhelminthes; class Trematoda; order Plagiorchiida; family Dicrocoeliidae; genus Dicrocoelium; species Dicrocoelium dendriticum. Next base: position 301,267 of record CALYDF020002644.1, on the reverse strand, counting down.
CTGCATGAACTGCTGTGTGATTTTACACTCTTTCAAGCGACCTGTTCCGATGGGAGCTTGTTACCAAGCTTGCGACAATTCGCGAGTGATTTTTCCGCCCTACTTCTATCACCCTCGCCAGCACATTAAGTGGAGTCACTGGGCGATTGTTTTCAGGATCTAAAGGGCTTCCACCTTTTACGTTTTGCGTGATCATGCCATTTTTTCACGAATTGCTACTTGTTTTTCATCAATGCACCTGTGGAATATCTGTGACATTGGTTCAACTGGCTGGTTGGACACGGCCTTTTGCATTTGGGCGGATGCTGTGTGGTCACAGAATACTGTGCTCACGTTGTGAGATTATCTTTCTTGGCACAATTGATAGGGTAAATATTACATGTGTAAACAGTGGTGTCGGTAATGTGCATGACATTATAGGACAGGTAGAGGCTGCGAGTTCTAAAACTGCAGCGTATTGCAGCGGCAGAGCATTAGCTGCTTCTTCGGCTCTTTGTACTCTACCGCCTGTCGTGAAAAATGCAGGGTTCCATGCTTCACTTTACGAAGATTGTTGATATGCCTATATAACAGTTTGTCGTTTGCCATGAATTGTTGACTAGGCACTGTTGATAAGTTACTTTGTCCTCACGGACATGTGTAGGGCAATGGTTGCGATGGGTCAGAAAATTGGCCAAAGTCTTTGAGTCGGTTTTAGTCTTGCAGGCACGCGATACTGCATGACTTATCGCCAGGTATTTACGAGTCTTGCTCTTTAGAATTGAAGACATTTTTTCGAGACAATTGGGATTTGGTCTCTGATGCTCTGTTGACGATGTCGCTGAGTTTATTAACGAACTCTGCCCAAACGTTGTCAAGGGGACTGTTGTTTGAGAATTCCCAAGCAGCTGCGTCGGTGATTTCTTTCAATACGTGGTAGCGTGCGATGGTATGAGTTAGTTCCGTGTGTTAAGTTGGATACGCTGCATAACACACATAGTTTAACGTTATTAATACATGGTCTCTGTGACGTAATGGACTATCTATCAGTAACTTGTCAACCATATGCTCTTCATCCGTGAGCGCAACTTGCAATATGGACGGTTTGTTTGCTGTCCTTAATCTAGTGGGCGTGGTGACATGATTGTACAAGAGAATATTAGTGATAAATTCATGCACGTCTGCTTTGAATTGTTCACTGTGTCATGCCCATACCTCCAGAGCGTGTAGATTGAAGTCCACGGAGGTGAGAATGTGGCTGTACCTAGTGTGTGTTACTCTGTTCAGTCCACGTATCAAGCGGAAATCCATTTCCGGAGTGGACATTGGGGGGCAGTAAATGACAGCTACGAGACATGCGTCGTTGTGTCTTAGTCGGAGACGGCACCAGAGTGAGTCGGTAACGTGCGTTTCCAGATCAGCAACTATTGCACATTGTAGATAGCTGCGGTAGTAGAGTAGGACTCCACCTCCTCTGATGGGGCGGTCGTTCCGGATGAGTGACATTCCGGCTATTTCAACTTTAGCATCAGTCACCTCTTGATGTAACCAAGTTTCGGTAATAGAAATTAGGTCCCAAGCATTCGCAACCTGACGTAGTCAAAGTTTGGTAAGTTTACTGAGGAGCCCTTGGGCGTTAGTGTACATACATGAAAGTTTTTCAGATTTAAGCAATGTTTCGAAGGTTGCACAACTCATAAGTAAAGTTTCGCCTACCAGTGAATGGCCGGCGACTAATCGTTTTTATGTGTACTTAGTGAAGGGTTCAACGTCTTATTCATCGTCCGTATAGTTGGTCCCGTGTCTAATCTTCGACGTACGGTGTAAAGTGTCTGGTCAGTATCACATTCCACAGTTTGTATTGGCTCATTTGACACACTACTAGTGCATTGTTCTTTCCTAGATCCTACTGCGTTTTGTTCTTTGAGTGACATATCATCTTTAGGAGGCATATTGCTGATTGTCTTCAGCCGAACCTCAGATGGTAGCCTGCAACGGAACATGTACCAGCATTTTAGCATCCGTGCTACCATCTGTTTTGACTGAAGGACCACCTTCAACACTCACGGGCCACTTCCTTTGTAGTACAGTGTGGTACGCAGTCGTGACACGGATTTCGCTAACACGTAATCCAAGCAGAGTGTTTCACAAATATAACGTCACTGTTCTTTATCATGTGTTGTTACTTCATGCTCATCACATGCTTGTTTCTGGAACCCCGTGAAGAAGTATGGTTCTGGTTGAAGTTTCCTTCCGGCAGTCTTCTAAGGTGCGGTTAACTCGATAACGCTCGCCCCATGGGATGTCTGGAAAGATACGGATGGAGCAGCGTTCATTTCTGAGACTGCCTGTCGACAGTAGTACTGATTCTACTTCAGTGATGGAGTTCAGCACAAAGCGCAGAAGTCTTGGCTCACCGAAATGTGTACAGGTTTCAGTAAAACTCTGATTAGGTTACTAATAATGTCCCACTGGTTGATGTCATCCAACTGCCTGCCACTTATTGATATCGACTTTGATTCTGGGATATTGGAGCACAGTACGCTCAGCATAGGTAGTTGTTTCTTTACAACTTTCAACTTGTCGCGGTTGGTGATTAAAGTACTCGGGGACGTACCGCAGAAAACCGGGGGGTGCTTGCACTAGGAAAACCGCTACTATCCTCAGCTTCCGATCCAGCTGGGGGTGATGTCAATTTTAAATGTCGGCTCTTCTTGGAAGCAACGGTAACCCAACTTTCGCTACTAGCGGCTTGCACTTTTTCTATGCACTCCCTCGGGATTTTGCAAGTAGCCTTACGTGTAGTTACTCTGATCGAACTGGGAACCGCATTAATCAAATGTGAGCCACGTGTGGTATTGGGACAGCTGTTGATGTTCTGGACTCTATGTGCCGTGTTTCTTATGGTGTTACTAGCAGTTCTTCGCTGGATAGGAGCAGCACTTCCGGGGGAGGATTGGATGGCACCGTCCGTTATGTTTAACCCAACCGTAGTGATTTTGGTGGTCACCATTTCCTCGAACTTGGCTAGTAGCTGGTCGTACTTCTGAGATAATAGGAGCACGCATTTTATCAGTGGGATCGATGTGCATTCCACACAGAACCGTAGAGAGTCTGGTTTGTTTAATAACTTGGCTTGACGATGGTTAACTCGGAGGAATCTCGCATGGAAAAACTTGCAACAGTTACGGCCCAAAATACCCCCTTAACCATTTGGAACTTGATCCACATAGGTCTTTAGACTGTGGCACACTGGGCAACGCGCTTGTTGAGCAAATGTTACGAACCACCCTCTCTGGTAAAGTGTTGTTCTGTTACTGACGTTGTCGCTAAGGTCACAGTGGTCAAGTTGCAATTGTGTGTTTGCAGACTGTTCTGTCTGGCATGCCAGTCGAATGTGACAGCATGAACTTGGGGCAGATTACACGAAGGTGTGGTTGAGAATTTCCGTGGTTAAGCCTATGGATCGCGCCGGGTTAATTTGCCTTGAGACGTGTAGCTGCACCAAGCAATGTTGGATTTGAAGGAGTGACAGTTCGTTCGAAAGCCGTTGAAATGATTTATCAAACAATGTCAAACAATGTCTCCGATGGTAGGAGTTATGCAACATTTGGCGCTTGGATATCGGCGAAACACTTCCCGGAATTGAGAATTCAGGGTGCATGTTGAATGTACTAGAGTGTACTCGAGAAAATAGTATCAAAAGGCGGGGCTTTTAAAAGCACAAGGAATGAGTATAGATCCAACGATGTACAGCAAACTGCCGCTGAGCCACAGTGAAAATACCGTGAGTTCACAAGTGAGCGATTTGCACTCACGTTCGCCCAAGGTCAGAGTTGGTGCAATGTTTCAGTCTACATTGGTTACTAAATCAGTCAATGACAAACCTGTATATTACATAGCTTTGTTAGAGACCACATCGCATTTGGCCATACATTGGATTCTATTATCAGTGGGCATACGAGTAGAGTATTTTCGTACCTACAGTAAATATGCACAAATCGCTGAATCGGCGGTTAGACTGCGCATTAGTAAAATTCCAGCGGCCACAAATAAGTCGCTGAGAGCACCTCAAATGAGCAAATAACTGGTAACTCGAAAAAATCCACACATTTCAAAACACAGCGCTACAAATTGCATGGCTACATTTGAAATCTCTAAACTGTGCATTACTTGTTTTCCTCAGATGATTATGCTTGTTTCACCGTCAAATATACCTCAACCCCACGGCACTGGTTGTCACGATTGGGCCAATCTCGGGAAGTAACGGATTTAAGCATTCAGTCTATCTGGCACACCCACGCACGGTGATTTGCCGCATACTTACTGGTGAATATGAAAAGTGCTGCGCTCGAAACAGGTGAATGGTGGAATGTGCTGAATGGCATGAGTGACCCCTTTCCAACAATCTAGTCAGCGCATTGACCATTTGATTCCATAGAAAAGGTGCCTACTTGGTGACGACCAAAACTAAACGGTTTCAAACCGCTGACGGCTTACTTGCATGCAGCAACAGCTAAAACATGAAGCAAAATGAAGATGATTTACTTGGTTTGGGCCACATTTGCAAATGGCCAGATAAGACGTACAAGTGTGGATGAAACTTTTCGATTACATAAGCTATATTGCAGCATGTCCCCGGGAAACGGTTCTATGGTTGGTCCTATTACTTTATTTGAATGGTCCGCTATACCTAGAAATATTCCTATACAAAATTCTCCATCTAATTTATTTTAAGCGATAGTACACTACTAACACTCTGCTGGAAACTTGTAAAACCAGAAAAACATTCTCCAATATTCTATTATGCCGTACAAAGTGATCAGGCTGCGAAATCGAACTGTCTCGCAAATGCTGCGAACGATAATACCCTTTTATTTAAAAGAAACACGCATTTCAGCAAATGAGAAAACTGAACGAGGTTTCAGTCGAATGAGATAAATTCATTAGCCTAGATAGCCCTATCAGCGCTTTTCACATCACTTAAGAAATAGCAAGTAATGCTTCTTAAAAAACAAGCGATTTAACGCCATATATTTATTAGGACGGGCGAAATCAGTTTGCGGCATCACAAGGGATTTAGTGCCACATTCGATGGACTTTGCGATTGCAAACAAAGGTAATAAAAGGAAAAAACTCCAATGTAATTGCCTTTTAATATTATTGCTTACGAAAAAGCAAATATCCCCAGTGGGAATAAAACATTCATATACACTACAGAGAATTGAAGTTCTTGGTCGATAATATTGATTGTGCTTAAGAAATTAGCGCAATTACGTCGACTGTTGTTCGTCGGTAGGCAGCATCGGGTATTGGTTGCAGTCAAAATTAAAAATCAATACTCGTGTGGTGAACGCTGTATTAAACGACACAGATACAATGCAACGTCGCCCGGCATAGTTGATATTTAGGGGTTGTAATCTGATTACCATGCACAAATGAAAATCTCGACAAATGAATCTCCAATAAGTAACGCAAAAGCATGAAAAATTGAATCCCATAAAGATTTCATAAACATATGAATGGTAACATTTAATGCAAGGTTCAGCAATTTGCAAAGAATGAGCAAAATGTTTCAAGGAATTTTCAAATTTTGCAAAGAAAGTCCAAAATGTTGCAAAACCCTGTGCGATTCGTCAACCGCTCAGAGCCAATCTTCTGACCTTAAGTGTCTTATTATTGGCCGGATGCCAATGCTTGGAGCATTTTCCGTCTATAGGGCATGGTGTGTGCGGATTCAGTGCACATGTTCCAAGTATCATATTTTTCGTCACATCTTCATGCAAGCCCTATGCTACTCGACGCATACACCAAGGCAGTGGAAGGATATGTAGTCAGCGCATGCGCTAAACCGGCTCCACTACAAGAGGAACTGGTCAAATGAGAAACTTGCTACCTAACACGCCACTCATTATCGCATCCGCGTAAACCGAGTAAAATACGAGTAGCTTTCAATTATCAGGCCTCTTACCACGGCACTTCTCTCAATCAACAGCTTTCGCAGCGTCCCGATTTGGCAAACATTTTAGTTGTTTCTCTCTTGCGATTTAGATCCCGCTCAATCAAAATTGTATCAGACATTGAACGGAAGTTCCAACAAATCAAATTTTCAAGTCGTGACAGGATTTGATTGAAGTTTCTATCATGGAAGAAATGTAATCTCTGCTTTCCTAATGACTATTACATTACAGCACATCCATTTGGAGCCACTTCGTCACCTAGTTGTACACGTTTTGCTATGCAGCAAACCATTACTGAAAATGAAGAAGAAATCCAGGCAGAGGTTAATAAAGTCGAAATACATTGTTTTTATCTCGACGATTGCGTCTTCAGTATTCACGAAGCGACTGAACTCGTCAAGCATCTTATCCTATATCGGCCAGTGGAGCAGTTCATTTAACAAAATCGAGTAATAATCGAAGCGAGTTTATCGCGCTCTTGCATGAGATGGAACTGAAAGTTCCCAGAATACGATTTCTGACTGACGACAAGTGCGTTGAAAGTGCAGGTAGTTTACACTGGAACGTCAACCAAGGCCGTATAAACTTCAAGCTGAAAAGTTTTGATAAAATTGTAACTCGCAGAGTCATACTCTACTTTGTCGCTTCCGTCTATGATTCTCTCGGGTTCGTTGCATCAGTTCTGTTATCAGCAAAGCATCGTTGACAAAATATCATATGTAGGAGGATGGATTGGGATGAGCCCCTCTCCATAGACCAGTGGACTCAGAACCAATGGTTATTAGGCACGCATGGGCTTAACAGCATTTCCGTTGAATGATCCGTCACTCCGATTGGATACAATACACCTTCCGTACAGTTGCACTGTTTCTCCGATGCATGTGATGCCGGCTGCCGTGCTGTTTTGTACTCGCGAGGGGAATATGTCGAAGTAAGTGTTAGTACCTACATATTTGTTGACAAATCCAAAGTTACTCCTAATTAAACTGTGTCTATACCAAGACTGGAGCACACCGCTGCTTTCCTTCCCGTGCAAATGTCAGCGGGATACATTAATGAAATGCAGCCCAAGATTATGGATGGATTTGATGGCGGTTCTCAAGCTGCTTCGTAGTGTTATTCAGTGCTTTCTGTCTTATCTAGCCAACCGTGATACAGCATCCGAATCAGTGGCGTTACATAAACTCGAAGAAAAACCCGGTAGCTATAGATTTACAAGGACTTACCATGTCACAACAGAAAGAAATAGACACTTGGTGACACGGACGACACTTTCTCGTTCAGGCTGAATCCTCTTGGCCCATGCCTCCGGAGAACTTAGGTGAATGTCCGCCGGAATAGTTGCGACCTGATACTAGTCGTATCTTCTTAGCCAAATTGGAAGAACATTAGTTAAGCATCATTATAGGCTGTCTTACGTTGAGTTCGCTGCCTAAATGGTCATAACCATACGGTCTTCCAGTAAAACATCCAAACTTGACCACCTCTATAAATAAATAAATAAATAGTTTATTCTCGAATTTGTCGAGACACACCAAGTAAGGCATGATCAATATTTACATGTAATATTGCTTCACAACAAACACGTTGCTATGAGTGTAGTCGGCAGTAAGCCGAAGGTTGTACAGGCTGCGGAAATTGTGTAAGTAGTCATGAGGGATAGACTCATCAATGACTGACGAAACGTTGAATTCTAGAGTGCGTAGTGTAAACCGTCAAAGCACTACATGTGTAATGAAAAAGATACATATAGGCATGGTGTAAATTAGTATTGAAAGTGTCAGGGCAATATTGACTAATGATTCTGGTCGACTTGCCAGTAGGTGGTTCTGGGCAGTGACTTTATTCGGTGGCGAGTCACATCCGCCACGTCGCAGTGTTGTTACGCGGACATTTGTGGCTTTTTATAGGGAGAACGCTTGCCAGGCGAAAACCCACCACGTCCTGGAACACTGACAAAAATTTGTTGGTGCACCAATATACAACTGGCGGACCAGGTTTTCGACTGATTTCACCCTCAGATATCCGCAGTCAAATGACCTTCAATGTTCTCTGTTATTTGGGCAGGTAGCTTGGGCAAGGCTGCCATAATAGCTGAGGCGAATCGAGGATAGGGGCTTCAAGAAGGATTCCCATTGTGGGTATCCAGGTGGGCGAAACGTCAATTTCTTGCGTCTGGATTTTTCTGGAGTGTGAAGTTATCGAGTCCAGTTATCATAATTGGACAACGGTCATGGTAATGAGTGCAGTTGTGTCCGTTTGTTGTACTGCCATGTGCTCCATATGTCCTTACTTGTTGTTCCGTCCCGGACAAAAGCGGTTTCTCGGTCCAATCCCAGATCCCAAAGAAGTTCCGGACCTCGGAGAAAAGGGAAGGTGAGAGACAACCAAGGCCGCAACGAACAGGCGTGGAAACAAACATTCTTAAACTCCTATGTTATAACATTTAGAGTGAAGACAAATGATGTACAATGTGCAGCAATGATTGTGCTGAAAGTGTTTTTTGAATGTTTTCGAAGGCAGTGGCCCTATAAGTTGTTTGCTGCTATCTACAAGGAATACAGAGCGTTGCGCCATGAAGCAGAGACGCAGTATCAGTTTACTATGATACGACTGTTGCGTGGAAAGATAGAAAGCAGAGTTCAGGGACCAGCGGCGTTTGAACGGTGGATGGACGGCTGGTGGCCAGCCTAAATCGAAAGAGATGGTAAGTCAGCGGACAGATAGGAATCAAGCGCTGAGTAAAAGTTATCGGGTGATCAAGACAGAAAGACGACACGAGGATACTAGGAGTATAGTGCTATGGCCTATTGAAATAGGAAGAGCCTATGAGAGCTAACCTACTACAAAGGTACGTGTTGACCATCTTCCTACGTTGACAATTTTTCATAGCTTAAGCGGTCACTATGTAAAGCTTATAGAACCGGACCTCTGTGTGTTAACCCCCACTGTAAATTGCATGCTGACCGCTTGGGCAATGTCATTCAATAATAAGTTGACTTCCAAAGGTTAACCAATTGAGAGCTCCCGAATAGATCGTTTGTTCCGACAAAACGGTGGGTGTCGGGACTGCAGTGGGTAGAATGCTGACCATCAAATCAGTGAATTTTACGTTTGATACAGCAAGTTTTCTGTGTGTATGCGTATGTGCGTGTTTGTCCCGCCCGACAGATTTCACGCGCGCGTATGACTCAGACCAATGTAGGTGCCCACAGATCCGCGCCCACAGAATGCCCTGGAACGATTTGTGTTCAGCCTCAATCACCTGTCCACAGGCAAACATTCGTTTAAGAACCTGTGTCCACTCATCACAGTCAGAAGTTAAAGTGACGGTCAAAAATAAAGCACCAGTTAACTAGCACCTTGGATTGTGGCGAGATTGACGTTTGCGCCTATCTTAATTGTCGAAGCTTTATCCGGCTCTATTCAGTGGCGGCCTGAGAGTAAAACCAATTGCCATTAACTATTGTACATAATTAGTTACGTATATAGAAGCGTGTACGTAACTAACTACATATATAGAACCGCAGTGGCATATGGGGAAACGAAGTTACGTTAACAAGACATGAGCAAAGTGAGCCTCTCTCGTTCTAATCTTGATTGCAGTTCACAGGAACCAAACGTGGCTGATCAGCGTGTATGGCGCGATCTGATATCGAAGGCACTTGCCAAGGTGCAAGAGAAAGCCCTCGTGCATGCAGAGAAGAAGCGGCAATTACGGAAACGAACGGCGCCAGTGGGTTGTACTCCATCGACAGCGAGCGCGTAATGCTGTAGCAACTCAGTCGTGAGCGCCTAAGTTAGGCAGACTTGTTAGTTATTGACGACGCCACCCGGGGCCACCACTGAAAGGACGACGGGCCCTGCAGATAACGTAGACAGAACCGCCGCAGCGTTTGAAGGTACATATATTTGATTTACTAACTGCGTGATTGCACGATGTGCCCCATTATTTCATGTGTTTGGTTTGCTATATTGTCTTCATGCCTAGTTATCTCATATTGCGGCGACAAAACAAGGCGGCAATGAAACACGATCGTTATTGGTGCAAACACACACACACACCACCCTACCACTCACACAAGCGCACACTAATGAGTCAGGTTTCCTTCACAATTTGCACCATCACACCTGGCCTCCGCTCGTGGCACTTCTATGCTCCCTCTGTGAGTAGGGAACGCATCTTCTATGTCCGCTTTGCCCGTGTATCTTCGGCTCCACGCCCCCGATTCTGACAAGCCCGGAGTCGTTCGATAGCGTGTGCTTTGCTTTACTGTGGGTGTAACAATCTCCCCAGGGTTGTTTCTTGAAGATGCGATACCGGCGGTTTGTCCGATTTATAGCGTCTTCAACAAATTCTGCACCTGTTTGCCTGCCTCGGGCTCACCCACGGATGCCGTTCCTGTCCCGTTCTCGTCCCGTTCTATTGGGCCTGGGTTTCTCCAGCGAATCGTCCCCATTGCATCAATCTCCCTATTTGTCCGCCTCCGTTTTAATGATCTAACCGTCCTTTGGACAAGCGCTGCCTTCTGCCTCCCTAAACCCGCCTTTCCTCGAAGTTGGTGTTCCCTCCCATGCCACGGACGTAACATAGCGGCATTCTGCCATCGTTGCGATGCCTCGTTGATAACTTTGACATTCTCTCCTTTCCGGTCGAGCACCGTATAAGGGCCTTTCCAGTATTCCCTAAACTTCCGGGCCCTCCGGACTTCCAAAGTGGATTGTATGTTTAGACCACTTGTCGGGAATGGCGAGATTCAGCCGCTTCCAGAGAAACGCGAAGCAATCAAGAATTCGCAGCCCCGAAATCGAAGCGTCAGCTCCGGTCGTTCCCCGGTATGCTAACGTTTGACTCGAGGTTCGTGCCCCATTTTGCGGAGAGGATAAGCCCCTTGTTAAAACGTTTGCATAAAAACGAATTGTTCGCGTGGACACCTGAAGCAGATCGGGCCTTCAACGAACTTAAGCAGTACGTTGCGGATGCACCAGCATGTTTACGGCTACCCAACCCTGGAGAACAATTTACGGTGGCGGTCGATGCAAGCAATGTTGCAATCGGAGCTGTACTGTCCCAACCAGCCGGTCTGGTCGAATATGCCAGCAGAGTCCTGATCAGCGCAGAGCAAAAGTACTCCACGACGGAGGAAGAATGTCTTGCCATTGTGTAGGCATTGGAGAAATGGAGAACATACTTATTAGCAACTGAATTTCATGTTGTTACCGACCATAAGCCACTATCATGGTTAATGACGAGGGATCCGCGGGGACGACTATCAAGGTGGGCGTACCGGTTCCAGGAATTCACCTTTAAGATCAATCACATAGATGGGGCGAAGAACGTGATGCCCGACATGTTATCGCGCCCATCTCTGGACGAGTTCTCACCAGATACGGCCATACCGGTGGGTGGAGTCACCGCTGAGGATCGAAGCCTACTGGAAAGCCAACGCGCGAATGAATTGGTGAGGTTAGTATGCACTCATTTACAAGCCAGGACCAAGCCAGAGGTGACGTCAGGAGAAATCGAGGAGCTCCTCCGGATTTGGGATAAGCTAGAGGTCGCGAACGGCAATCTGTTTGGAACAATAAACAAAATGAAAGTATTCTTCATCCCCCAGAATCTACGGGAGCAGGTGATGCAAGTGACCCATGACGACGCCCATATAGGATTCGAGAGAGTCCTCGACATGCTGCAGAGGAGGGTATTTTGGTCAACCATGATAAAAGACGTCGCGGCATACATTCGTGGATGCCCATCTTGTCAAACAAACCGCGATATGGATACGAGGCCTCCGATGCGATCTATCGAAGTCAACCAACCATTTCAATTTTGGGGATTGGACGTTTTTGGTCCCTTACCGGTCAGTCGGTCCAGAAACAGGTACATCCTAGTAATGATTGACCATTTTACTCGGTGAATCAAGGATCAAACAGGTGAAACAGTGGCACAGGTATTCGAGTTCAATATACCCGCAAGGTATGGAGTCCCTCAGTGTGTTGTAACCGCCCAAGGACCATGTTTCGAGTCCACAGCGTTTCAGGCCGTATTGCAGAAGTGGAACATCCAGAGACGACGCACGTCACCATATCATTCACAGACCAACGTGTTGACTGAACGCTTTAATCGGACAATGAAGACATGGATAAATTGTACAAAGTTACCGTGGGAGCAAGCATTGCTCAGGGTCCTCCTCGTGTATAGAACCAGCAAGCAGTCGACCACCAAAGTTGCCCCGTTCGAATTACTGTTTGGCAGACAGCCAAGAATTCCACTCGATGCATGCACTTCGCAAACGCAAGGATAGGATATCTTTTCAACACACCGGGACGTCTGGAAGCGACCGCCAGAAGAGAAATCAAGTTTCGGCAAGTAAGGAATAAGCGCAATTACGATGCCAGGTACTCGACCCACAAGTGGCAACCAAACAGTGCAGCTGACAAATTAACGATACGAAATCACGAACGTCCGGAATTTGGAGTTCCGTGGGCACGAAAGTTTAGGGAGTACTTGAAAGGCCCTTATACGGTACTCGACCCGAAAAGAGAGAATGTCAAAGTTAACAACGGGGCGTCGCAACGATGGAAGAATGGCGCTATGTTATGTCCGTGGCACGGGAGAGAACACCAAGTCCGAGGAACGGCGGGGGTAGGCAGGCGAAAGGCAGCCCTTGCCCAAAGGACGGTTAGATCATTAAAACGAAGGCGGACAAATAGGGAGATTGATGCAATGGGGACGATTCGCTGGAGAAACCCAGGCCCAATAGAACGGGACAGGAACGACATCTGTGGGTGTGACCGAGGCAGGCAAACAGGTGAAGAATTTGTTGAAGACGCCAAAATCGGACAAACCGCCGGTATCGCATCTTTAAGAAACAACCCTGGGGAGAGTGTTACACCCACAGTAAAGCAAAGCACACGCTATCGAACGACTCCGGGCTTGTCAGAATCGGAGGCTACGGTCCATTTGATGAAAAAACCGAGGTTCTCTTCAGTGTGATTGCGGTCGATAGTGAGATTTCTTGCCGCAATCCATCCACACAACGTGTACTTTAGAAGGACACACAAAATCGATCACTAACCTTTGTGCCAACCTTTAACCACCGCGGTGACCAATGTTCACTTCATTGAAATCGTGATAAAATTGAGATGGTGTCGCAATCTTATCCACGCAGCGTATATTTAAAAGAGACCCTCAATTTAGCCTGCTACCTTTGTTGGAAAGCAGTAACTAAAGGAACATGGCAGAAAATTTTCGTGTTCTTAAGACAACAGTTAACAAATGTTAAAGACATACATACGAGTACTTAGAGAGATACGATAAGGAAAGAGAAGAACTACAGCAAAAAATTGGATAGGCGCTTAATGTTACATTGTGCTGGTTCACGCAAAGGAAGGCAACTAACACCCGAATTACTTGGCCAATGGTTCAAGAAATTGCTAAAAGGCTCTCATAAGAAGTTGGGGTAGCAGATTTTCAAGCATCCAATGGTTGGTGAGATAAATTTAAAATCCTACATAAAATTTCCGAAAGTATTTTCTGTGGTGGATCTGATAAAATGACTGAAGAATTTGTTCAAGAGATGTTCGAGCAGTTTTCCAAATTCAACAAGGGTTTGACAATGATGAGATTTTCACCGCTCACGAGTGCGCTCTCTTTTTCACGGCGATATCTAATAGATGCCTTGTTATGAAGGGCGAAAATGTAAACGTGGAAAACTTTTCAAAAAACGTTTAACAGTTCTCTTGTGCGCAAGCTAATGTGGCTAGAAGCTAATACCCTTAGTCATTAGTAAATCAGTTAAACCATTGCGTTCAAAAACCGAAATCCCGAAAAGCTTCCAGCCAACTGGAGATCAACTCCATCTGCTTAGACTACTGCTGCCATACTTGAGGAATGGATCAGGAGTATCGACAATGAAATTATGATGCAGAAACGTTTCATTATCCTAGTCAGACTCATTTAAAGATCTCAACAATATTACCCCTGTGTTTCTGCCTCCAAACATGACCGCACAAATTCATCCTATGGACTGAGAGATCAACGAATTATTTAAAATTCACTTTCGAGCGCAGCTCATGCAATAAACTATAACGAAATTGCATACTAATGATTTTCAAACGGGAGGAACTTCTTCTGTTGCTTCAGTTAATGCACTGAATGCTGTACTTATGGTAAGTTCCTGTTGGTCCAACATGAAACGGAGATATGATAGAGGTTCTTCAGAAAAACCAAAGAAATCCAACCTCTCGAGCGGAATGCCGTCTCCATTTTTGACATTCCATCACCACTGGCAGAATTCGACGGAATCGTGTTCAGAGATGTTGTTTAAATGGATGATGACTTGGTAACTTGCACTGAACTAAACCCAGTTGCTATTTTTCAAAAAGATGCTGATTGCGGCATGCCCCTCCGGATACAAAGTACAAACACTTGATGACGCTGATGAAGTAAACAAAGGATGTGACGATGATTTGGAAATCACAGAAACCCCAAAACAAGATGAAGCCAGACATCTTTTAACGCAAGTGAAAACTATTGCTGTGGAAAATTGTCAACGCATGCTGTGTTGCGTAGCTTGTGCTAAGAGTGCTTTATTTTGTTACATTTGTGATAAGAGAAACCAAGAGACGAAGGTCGACATTTCATTCAAAAAGTAATCTAACGCGAAATTTTCACTGAAATTTGATGTATTTTATAGCTGTATGGTTTAAGTGCGTTTGCCTTTATGGGAGTCCTCGCTTAATGTTTTCGAAATGGGTTTAATTGAAAATAAATTTCATAAAATACTACTCACAAAGGGAAAGTAGGTTACGGCAAGTTTTGTCTAGCCGAACAACTTCCTAGTGGTGCCAGCTGGCTACTTCGGGTTTAACCCTTTCCAGCAAATAGTTCGGCGGCTGTGTTCCAGAACGTGGTGGGTTTTCGCCAGGCAAGCGTTCTCCCTATAAAATGCCACAAATGTGTTTAACAACACTGTGACGTGGCGGTTGTGACTCGCCACGAAATAAATTCGCTTCCCCATGGATATCCGGATAATCTTTTACAATCCACGGACACCAAACTGCTACTCGTATATTGCTGACGATATCCAACATTCAAGAATGGAGTAGCACAATTAGGTGCGAAATCTACACAGCTACATACACACAAAATTACAGACTTATATACCCCCTACACAAACATACACTGTTAGGGCATGCACTTCGGATTTTTGCACATTCTTGATCACGCTTTGTTATGTCAAAATGATCATGCCTGTAAAGGCGTGCATCGGCTTGTCGAGAATGAAAGCTTTATTCAATTGTTTATGTTGACCACCTCTCTAGGTTGACCAGTTTGGTCTAGTCCCTTGGGTGGCCAACTTACGGAGGTTTACAATATTTCGTAGCGAATTTTCCGAAGAGCACTGCACCATATCAACCAGATGCGATAAAGAGCGCTGAAATTCCTCAAGCCCTGCTTTAGATTGTTCGACTGGTACAAGCGGAAGTCTTCGCAGCTGAGATATGTATCAGTTAAACCGACGAGCCCAAGACAGCGGTATGAAACTTGAAAGTGAAGTCGTGCACATTGAGATGCACTATGCCTTTTATCAGTAACGGCATAATCCGAGTGGACGGAAGTTTGAATCAAGTTTCGATGCCGTTCGAAGTGAGACATCCGATTTTACTTCGGGGTTGTCATTTTGTCACTCGTCTTCTTTTACCCCATTATCATTACGCTAATGGACTTTACGGAGTACAGCATAAACTTAACGATTTTAACATTGTTATTGGATTGTGGGATAAGTTTCCGCAATGAGACACGTGTTGCTCGGCTGTGCTAGATGCCGTATAAATCATGCAAAACCATTGAGGCACCAAGTGGCACCGATTATAGCTGATCTATGTCCAGCATATACTGCAGTTGGGATTGATTACTTGGGACCTTTAATGTTACCACGCGGCTGCGTGCATGAAAAGACTTACGGATGTCAATTCCGTTGATTGACTACAAGAGCCGTTTGCATCGAGGTTTCTCATTCCGTAGCTACCGATCCCATTTTGTGTGCATTATCGAGATTTTCGGCTAGACGCGGTTGGCTGACTGTCATATACAGTGATAATGGACAAACCTTTTCGCGGGGCTGAAGCTGAGTTACGCAACCTTCGCAGGAATTTAGATCAGGAGAAGATAACGACATCCATGTTGTCAAGGGAGATTGGTTGGAATTTTAACCTTCCTTGTGCTAGGCATCGAGGAGTTCTTTGGAACGAATGAGTCGATAGACACGCGAATTGTTATGTAACATTGGCAACGGTGAGATCGTAACAGAACAAGTACTAATGACGACACT
Organism: Dicrocoelium dendriticum; assembly: GCA_944474145.2. Classification (NCBI taxonomy): domain Eukaryota; kingdom Metazoa; phylum Platyhelminthes; class Trematoda; order Plagiorchiida; family Dicrocoeliidae; genus Dicrocoelium; species Dicrocoelium dendriticum. The sequence goes on along the minus strand of CALYDF020002644.1, from coordinate 284,991 downwards.
TGGTGAAGTCGGAAGAATATTGAATGACAGACTTCTAGTAGGGGGCACTTGCTAACCGTGACACCATATCACCGAGACAAATCTTGACTGGGGAACGATCAGCCTTTCGAATACCCAACAATCCACTTACCAATGAAAATGAGTAGGAGATGGAGGCAGTTAAGACATCATTGCGATATGGTTTAGTGTAGAGGGATTAGAGTGTACTTGTCGAAATTACAGCACATACAGAAATGGTTAACTTAAGTTAGCCAACTCAGGCAGGATGATCTAGTTCTAGTTTGTGATTTACGTACTACAAGAGGACCGGCCGTAAGCAATTGTGGAAGAGATCATGCAAGGCAAAGACCCACTGGTTCGACTGGTGTTGGAGAGGCCAAGCAAATGTATCCTGCGAAGGGACGATAAAAAATTCTGTTTGTTAGAATCATAAGAAGGAGTTGGTAACGACACTGTGGGAGCCGTTGAAGAAGATAGAAGATCCCCGGGGTAGTGTAAATTCCTAAGAGAATTTTGAATAACACGTCAAACTGGTTGATATATTGAGGACATAATATCCTTTTTCCCAAACACTACACTTATATCCTTACCGAAATTTACACATGTATTTTTCTAACAAGCGTAAGGATACACTTTACTTTTCAATTTGCCTTATTGGCATATCTGGCTCCTCAACATCAATCATATATTCCATGACGCTCTGCCGATAACCAAACAGCTATGCCGTAAAGCTTTGCCACGCTGCCGCACGTCTTAATGCATCTGTCCTGTCTTATTACGATTGCGAACCTATTGGTAAGTTGATTACTTTATGTAATTTGTATTTTAGAGCCACGGTAAGAGGAATGAAGACTTTAATTCCTCTGACACGACAGTACATATATCATAGGGTTAAAAGCAACTCAGTTTCTTGTCCCACTTCGTGCGATTACCTGGTCTAGGCTTCGTAAAGTATTTATGGCTGCATCCGGATATGAGCAGAATTTGGCATATCTACTACCGGATAGACCTAAATGTCACGATTCCATAGCCTTTCCAACAAGTTGAATAAAAGGTCCAAACTTTTGAAAGAATGCGCAAAATTTTGCAAGGAAAGTCCAAAGTTTGCAAAGATAGTCCAAAACGTTGCAAAACCCTGCGCGATTCGTCAGCCACTCAGAGCCAACCCTCTGACCTTAAGTGTCTTCTTTTGGCTGGATGCCAAGGTTCGGTACGTTCGTCTGGGGAGGTGAGCGCACTGCCCGTTGACTGGGTGAGACTTATGAATGAACATTAGAGGCATGCACTTCGGCGGTGCAACGGGCTTGTGTGCGCCCCGCTCACGTCCGAACCGGTGGATCACAATTGGTCTGAGCAATGAATAGCTGGAACCAAAGCGCACGACCGAAACCATGTCTGTGATACTGACGTCCTCGGCATGCGTTCTCGCGTTCGAAAAATATCTCATCAGATATTCGCGACCCAGTTTTGTGCGTCTTCGTCAACGGTGATGACTGGCAGTTGGTGGCAACTGTGAACAACGTCAAACATCAAACAGCCTACACCAGGATTCGTCGTTCTTTTGATCAGGAGCTGAGTACTACACAGGCGCGCGGTCGTAAGCGGATTCTGTTGGAGGAAGACGTAGATGACATACTGGATTTGATCGCAAAGGACTCAACTCTTACGGTATGGGGAATGGGAGTACGAGTACGAGCAGAAATGCACAAGGACATTTCTATGTCAAGCATTGCACGGCACCTGGATGGTCGATTGATAAGTATGAAGAACATCTATCAGGTTACCGAGGGAATGAACCATGAGCGAATCAAAGGGATACGCAGGGAATTCGTTTAGCAGTTTCTGCAACTTGAGAGCGATGGCAAGTTCTTCATTTGGATTGACGAAGCGAACTTCAAGGTTTACTGCAAACGTACTCGTGGTCGGGCGCCCAGAGGAGTTAGGGCCAGTTGCAAAATTGCCAAAAGTAGAGGCCTCAATTTGCATTTGATCGGTTCACTCACAAGGGAATGGAAAGTGTTGATGACCACCCGGAGAGGCTCATTCACAGGTCCCCTATCTCACGAATGGTTGCGAAGCTATTTAGACAATCTTCAGATTGTCGGGAGTTGGAACTCCGGCAGCTTGTCGGGATATGTGATAATGCACCATGTCACACACGACTGAAAGAACTGTCGTCAGTAGATGGATACAAGGGAGTAATCATCCTGAGATTGTGCCCATACTCTCCGTTTCTCAATCCGATCGAGCATGTTTGGCAGGTAGTGAAGGCCAGAGTGAAGTATGAGATGAGAGTCTACTACGAGGAACTTCTGGTCATGGTTCCCCAGAAACTCATGACCTAGATGGAATGGAGGCTGCAGTTCCTTGAAAGTATTGCCGGAGCAGCCACCAAAGATATCAGCGTTGTGTGATGTTTTAATGCTATTCGACATATGCATGTGCATATTCCTGATTGTCTAGAAAAAGGACATATTTTGATCACATTGCTGGTCTATATTTACGTATCCGGTTGTATAGCACGTCACTGGCAGGGCGTAGGGACGTGTGATTATTCACAGTGTTCTTAAATTATGTATGCACATAAGTAGGTTTGTGTGTTCGTACGATGGTTGAAGCGATATCTGATGTCTAGCTCAATGGAGTGACACGGGACCGGTTTCCAGTGAGCCGTGCCTGAGTGATATGTTCCACATATCGTCCTTTTCGTGCCCGTATTCGCTGCGCCGTACTCTTTCATGCTCAGCCTGAGATAATGTAGATACAGTTTCTTTGTTCGGAAAACTAGGATGTTTGGAAAGTGCATTGTAGGACCAAGTGAGCGTGCCGGGGGATGCAACCGTCAGATACATCACAGTATGGGATATCAGCGTGGATAGTTGAATAGTAGTGGATAGGAAATTACTGCACACTTCATGTCAGCCTTTTCCAAGAGTGACAGGAACTGATAGCTGTGCAGATGCGAGTTCGCAAACGCATCCATTGCCAGACAAGATATCGTCATTGAAGCCGAACGAATGAATCGCATGTCTAATGGAAACCGTCTACGTGCGATGTTTGTCTGCTGTATTTGAGTTCGCTCTCGCGTTAATTCGTTACCCTATTGGAATTTGATCCGTCAAGTTCGGAACCCACATCAGCCTATTCGGAAGCTGTACTTTAGATTTAAATGCAACCATTCCTACAGCAAGCCCACTTTAATTTGCGTGCCACAAAGGCCTGAATAGCTGTCCAGTACGACTTGGATACCGTCTTGACGGTTTGGGATGATTCCTCATTTGACCCAATAGCATACGTAAACAAATGGGGGTGTAGTTGACGTGGATACAGTGGCGAAGAAGCTAATTTTGCTGTTCGTGGCGAACATACAATTGCTGTCGCTCTCGGAGTTGTGAAGCTCACAATTGAACTTGCCATTCAATATTTCATTTCACGTAACAACAACCACAGATTTAAGTTTAGAGTGCTGTCCTGATTGCAGCTATTTGAATTGTTAAAATACTCTTGTTCGAATTTACAGACACATTTTTCGTGCACTACTTGAAAACGCTTTCATCCAAGCTGAATAAGTGCTCATCGAACATAAGTGAACATCACTGGTCGAAAATTCCACAGACTTTGCTAGCAGCGGATATGTCTTAATGTGGCAAATCAAATCGCTAGCCTGGACATTGGGTCACTACGCAGTCTCAGGAAATTTTAGATGTTTGCCAACGTGTTCCGGCTGATAGCGAACACAAGGAGATTCGAAAAGATTTCAGGGCGAAACTGCTTGCTAAGCTGAAAAGAGACCGGGAAGCCTGGTGGCTGAGTGGTCTTCACCGGTTCGAATCTATTTTCCTAGCCTGCTTTGTCATCCTGGATGTCTTCTCGGTGCTCACCCAGTGTCTGGAACCCCCTCCGTCAAAAAATTGACTATCCTGTTGACTAAGTGCTACACTGAGCTAATACCGTGGATGGGATGATCCAGTATCACGATACCTGATCATCGGTTGAATCCTGGTACCTTTTGTGACAAATGTCGTCGCGCGTCGTGCTAGTGCGAAATATTGCCAAGCAGCCGGCTTAGGTACGACACGTATATCTTTGAACTCGACTTTGGTGTGCAAGAATCCGATATTGCAACTTTTATAGCGCTTGTCAAAATGATGCTACTTTGTTAAATGCGGTACTGACAGAAAATCGGATACAGACAAGCGAGATTTTATAGTCGTTACTCCCATCTATCTGAGCTCAGGAAATGTCGCTTGCGAAACCGCAAATTTCTCACAATTGGGGTTTTCAAACTGCAACTGTGAGAATATCAGAACGCTATAAACTACCCACTCTGAAGATGTATTGAACGCACAAAGATACGTAAATAATAATAATACTGCCGTTCACATTCACTATGTGGTGCATTCCCTTGCTCGCACCCTTAATCCTTGGGTTGACCGTGAATAGGTTGTTGCAATCAGACGAGTACGGTCAATTGTCTACACCGCACACAGGACAGTGTCTCCATTAGCCACGAGTGCAATTTTGTAGTCATTTCGGTTGTAACACTTGACCGTAGTTTAGCCCGGCCAGCTGTGGACAAGTTGACTGAGTGTTAGTGTGGACTGGATCAACTTCGTTCACCTTACTTCGTGTCGGGCCCCAATAAGCAACCCAAATTTCCATTTAAAATTGCTCTAACCAGCGTTGGTCCACGCGAGTTGCATGAAAGCAATTATCAACTGACGCGGTGGAGGGACATACATGGGCATTGAACACAGAAGAAGGTGTCACATACTACCAACCGCAATTTTATAAAGTTAACCATATGAGCGTTCAGTCAACCCGTTGGTCTGTGGATGATACGGTGACGTGCGTCTCCTCTGGATGTTCCACTTCTACAATACGGCCTGAAACGCTCTGGACTCGAAACATGGTCCTTGGTCGATTACAACACTCTGAGGGACTCCATACCTTGCGGGTATATTGAACGCGAATACCTGTGCCACTGTTTCACCTGTTGGATCCTTGATCAATATCGCTTCTATCCCCCAAGTAAAATGGTCAATCATTACTAGGGTGTACCTGTTTCCGGACCGACTGACCGGTAAGGGACTAGAAACGTCCAATCCCCGAAATTGAAACGGTTGGTTGACTTCGATAGATCGCATCGGAGGCCTCGTTGTATCCATATCGCGGTTTGTTTGACAAGATGGGCATCCACGAATGTATGCCGTGACGTCTTTTCTCATGGTTTACCAAAATACCCTCTTCTGCAGCAGGGCGAGGACTCTCTCAAATCCTATATGGGCGTCGTCGTGGGTCACTTGCATCAATGGCTCCCGTAGGTACTGGGGGGTGAAAAGTACTTTCACTCCGTTTATTGTTCCAAACAGATTGCCGTTCGCGACTTCTAGCTTATCCCAAATGCGGAGGAGCTCCTCGATTTCTCCTGACGTCACCTCTGGCTCGGTCCCGGCTTGTAAACGAGTGCATACTAACCTCAACAATTCATCCGCGCGTTAGCTTCCAGTAGGCTTCGATCACCCGCGATGACTCCACCCACCGGTATGGCCGTATCTGGTAAGAACTCGTCCAGAGATGGGCGCGATAACATGTCGGGCATCAGGTTCTTCGTCCCCTCTATGTGCTCCATCGTAAAGGTGAATTCCTGGAGCCGGTACGCCCACCTTGCTAGTCGTCCCGGCGGATCCCTCGTCGTCATTAACCATGATAGTGGCTCATGGTCGGTAACAACGTGAAATTCAGTTGCTAATAGGTATGTTCTCCATTTCTCCAATGCCTACACAATGGCACGACATTCTTCCTCCTTCGTGGAGTACTTTTGCTCTGCGCTGATCAGGACTCTGCTGGCATATTCGACCAGACCGGCTGGTTGGGACAGTACAGCTCCGATTGCAACATTGCTTGCATCGACCGCCACCGTAAATTGTTCTCCAGGGTTGGGTAGCCGTAAACATGCTGGTGCATCCGCAACGTACTGCTTAAGTTCGTTGAAGGCCCGATCTGCTTCAGGTGTCCACGCGAACGATTCGTTTTTATGCAAACGTTTTAACAAGGGCTTATCCTCTCCACAAAATGGGGCACGAACCTCGAGTCAAACGTTAGCATACCGGGAAACGACCGGAGCTGACGCTTCGATTTCGAGGCTTCGAATTCTTGATTGCTTCGCGTTTCTCTGGAAGCGGCTGAATCTCGCCATTCCCGACAATGTGGTCCAAACATACAATCGACTTTGGAAGTCCGGGGGGCCCGGAAGTTTAGCGAATACTGGAAAGGCCCTTATACGGTACTCGACCCGAAAAGAGAGAATGTCAAAGTTAACAACGAGGCATCGCAACGATGGAAGAATGTCGCTATGTTACGTCCGTGGCACGGGACGGAACACCAAGTCCGAGGATGGGTGGTGTAGGGAGGCTGAAGGCAGCGCTTGTCCAAAGGACGGTTAGATCATTAAAACGGAGGCGGACAAATAGGGAGACCGATGCAATGGGGACGATTCGCTGGAGAAACCCAGGCCCAATAGAACGGGACGAGAACGGTACAGGAACGGCATCCGTGGTTGAGCCCGAGGCAGGCAAATCGGTGGAGAATTTGTTGAAGACGCTATAAATCGGACAAATCGCCGGTATCGCATCTTCAAGAAACAACCCTGGGGAGAGTGTTACACCCACGATCAAGCAAAGCGCGCGCTAAGGAACGACTCCGGGCTTGTCAGAAACGGAGGCGTGGAAATGAAGATCAATGGGCAAGACAGACATATATGCTGCGTTCCCGTACCCCCAGAAGGAGCATAGAATTACCACGAGCGGAGGCCAGATGTGGTAAAGAAAGCTGACTCATTAATGTGCGCTTGTGTGAGTGGTAGGGTGGTGTGTGTGTTTGCGCCAATAACGATCGTGCTTCATTTCCTCTATACAGTTGCCGTGAGCAATCATCGTGAAGCTTCAGTGGCCAACGCCGTCCGGAGAGGAAGATGTGGAATCGCGGTTGGCGGAATTTGAGGCCATTGCGGCGTGCAACGGGATCAAAGGAGATGCCAATTTTTGACCGCTTTGGGCATTACGCTGACGGGGAGATCTAAGGCGACGTACCAGCTAACGAGGAAGGCCAAGGCTGACTGCCTATTTGCAAAGATGAGGGCTGTGCTGTGTGCGGATTTCGGTAAGGAGAGTGATCGGCAACATGCGCTCGAGCATCCTCATTATGGTTATACACGTTAGCTAGAAGTGGGAAAACACCTCCGTTATTGTGCCACAATACATGAAGAAAATACATACATACATGGTTGGCGGCATCCGGTTTCGGATTTGCCTGTCACTGTGGCAAGCCACAGGACGCCTACGCCTACAGAGGGACCATGGGTGGCTTGCGCTGCACCACCAACAGCTCCAACCACACACCCCATATCCAGTGTAAACCCGAAGGAATAAGACCGGGAGGCATGTGGATGGGAGCCACGTTTCATCAACGGAGCCGGCCCACATTTCTTCACTGGCAAACACAAGCACGCTGTACTTGGTGAATCAACCGCACACAAGGCGGTGGCTGGACCGTAGTCCGCTCCATACTGAGTGCATGGAACCACTTTTCGAGCCTAACACGGTCACAAGGACCGTGCACCCCGTCCCCTCCAGCAACGACCAACTGTCTCCTGGAGCCAGTATGGACGATGTAGTGGGTAATAGACAGGTAGGCACCTTGTAAACATGCACATCAAGCGCAGCCACACCGGGGATATCAAACAACAGCCAATCATTTAAGAGAGAGATAAGGAAATAACTCGATTAATGCATAAGGAAACGGTGACACAAACATTAAGTTATTTAGCATATGTAATAAGTTGTTTACAAACGAATCCTAAATAATTTGGCGAGGTCAGAAAGTATACTTTACGGAATGCTTCGAACACAGAATGCTATGGAAATCGACTACAGTTGGCTTAAGCGAAGTGTGCAAGTTAATGGAATAGAGTACAGGTAGACATTTATATGAGAAAGAAAAGCATTTAGGCAAAGTTGAAAACCCACCACCTGAAATAAAGAGACTTAGCATGCAAGCACGCGGTTAGTAAATCGAATGCAGCGTGCCTACAAACGCTGCGCCGGTGCTGTTTACCTACTCTGCAGGACCCGTCATCGCTTCTGTAATGGTCCCGAGTGGCCTCGCTCATGGCTCACTAGGAAAGGGTGACATATATCTTAAAGTAATGAGAATCTGAAGTAAGTTGTTTACAGAAGAAAGCGAGCTAAGTTCACGAGGTCAGAAGGCGAACTTTACGGAAATGACACGAACACAAAAATGTTTTCGGAAAGGACCAGAATTGGCTTAAGTGACGTGTGCAAGTTTATAGAAGAAAGTACAGGTAGACATTTATACAAGAAAGCAAAGCACTGGGGCAAAATTGAAAACCCACCACCTGAAATAAACAGACTTAGCACACAAGCAAACGGTGACATACATCTTAAATTAGTGAGCATATGAAATAAGTTGTTTACAAAAGTATACGTTTACGAAAGAATATGAGGTAAGTTCACGAGGTCAGGAGGTTTATTTTACGTAAATGCTACAAACACGAAAATGTTATCGAAATAACTACAAGTGGCTTAAGCGACGTGTGCAAGTGTATAGAAGAGAGTATAACTAGGCATTTATATGGGAAAGAAAAGCATTTAGGCAAAATTGAAAACCCACCACCTGAAATAAAGAGACTTAGCATGCAAGCACGCGGTTAGTAAATCGAATGCAGCGTACCTACAAACGCTGCGCCGGTTCTGCCTACGTTCTCTGCAGAACCCATCGGCGCTTCGGTAGTAGTCCTGAATGGCCTCGCTCATGGCTTACTAGGCCTGCCTGACTAAGGCACTCGCGACCGCATGTTCTACAGCACCATGCACTCGAGGTCGACGAACTACAATCCATCGGTGCTTGCCGCTTCCGAACTTGCTGCTTCTTCTCTGCATGCATGAGGACTTTCTCCCGCACTTCAGCAACTGCCTCCGTGATGAGAGCGCGCCATACGCGCCGATCAACTGCTTTCGATTTCCATGACCTGCACTCAAGATTAGAACGTGTGAGGCTCACTTTGATTATGTCCTGGTAGCGGAAGTTTGGTTTCCCCACGTGCCGCTTCCCAATATTCAGCTGACCGTATAGGAGTTGTTTCGGTATTCGAGTCGAATCCACGGGTCACACATGACCGAGCCATCTCAAGTGTCTTAGTAAAAGTATGCAGTCCACTGCATACATCCCACTTCGGCGCAACACTTCCGTGTCTGCGACTGGCGCCCCAACCGATGCGCAAAATTCGTCGCAGACACTGCTGATGGAACCGCTCGAGATATCGCACATCCCGACGGTAAATCGTCCACGTTTCACTGCCGTATAGAAGAACGGATAGTACCATGGATTTGTACACCATCGGCTTTGTGCCAATGCTAAGCTGATGGTTGTTCCACACTCGGTACTCAAGCTTCCCGAATGCCGCTGCTGCTTTCGACATGCGAATACGCAACTCAACGTGTAGTTGCTAATCAGTCGACATCACACTCCCAATGTAGCAGAAGCGGGAGGTGGTTTCCAATACCTCAGCACCAACGCTGATTCGCGACAATGTTGAAGATTGCACCTCCGGTGAAGGCTGAAAGTGACAGACAGTTTTGCTTGTGTTGATGGCGAGCCCGAATTTGGCCGCTGTCGAAGCCAGAGCACTAGTCATGTGCCGCAACTCATCCGCGCTGTGTGAAAACAACGCACAGTCGTCAGCAAACAGCAACATACGGATAGTTGGCTCACAGACTAGAGTTCTCGCACCGAAACGACGAATGTTCAGCAACCCACCATCAATACGGTGCTCCACACGAACACCGTCAGCACAAGCCGCATCAAAAGCACAAGACAACATTGCATGAAGATATATATTAAACAGGGCAGGAGCTAACACACAGCATTGCTTCACACCAGAGACAACTGCAAAGTCATCCCAGGTCTTTCCAATTAGCTGCACCCTCGCTCGCATACCGCCATGCAGACATACAATTAAACTTACAAACTTACGCGGGCAGCCAAACTTACCCAACACCAGCAACAATGCCTCGCGGTTCACCGTATCAAATGCCTTGGTGAAATCAACAAAAAGCGAGTACAATGGCTGGTGTCGTTCTCTGCACTTCTCTTGCAACTGACGAGCCGCAAACACCATAGCTATAGTGCTGCGACCCAAAAGGAATTCACACTGCTCTTCCGCCATGTTAGGTTCCACAACCTAACTGACGAGGCGGTTGAGCAGGATTCGGGCAATAACCTTGCCCACACAACTCAGCAAGTTGATGCCACGATAATTCGTGCAACATTGCTTGCTACCTTTGCCCTTGTAAAGTGGTAGCACAAGGGCATAGTTCAGCGTGGGATGCACCTCCTCCTCAATCCACACGCGTTGCACCAAGTGGTGCAGCGCAGTCAACAACGCGGGTCCGCCGTGTTTCAATGCTTCCGGCGGGATCCCGTTGACTCCGGCACATTTGCCGTTTCGCAGCTGAGCAAGTGCACTCTGCGTCTCATGCAGTTTCGGCGTATCCGCCAGATCCGCCTCCACATCGTGCTGCTTCAGGCCGTTCAATGTAGGCCAGTCGATCTCTGAAAGGTTGTGCAAGAGACAGTCAAAGTGTTTCCGCCAGCTCTGCATTAGGTCTGCAGTCTGCCTGCAAGTAGCGCCTGAACTACCATCGATCAGTGTCCTCAGCGTCTACAATCTCGGTCCATACACCGCCTTCAAGGAGTCAAAGAATTCCTTGTGTTGGCGGAGTTCGGCGTAGCATTCCATCTGCTTCGCCTTCTTCGTCCACCATGCATTTTTATGCGACGGAGCTCTGGGGTCAGTCGCCGTCCTATTTTGCGAAACTGACTCCCCTTCCCCAAGTCGCTAGGGTCTACAACATTCGCAGCAAATGCTGCATTCTTCTCCGACACCAATGCGCCGATCGTCGCATTATTCTCATCAAACCAATCAGGCCGCTTACAGATTGCGCGTCTGATGGTCTCCTCGGCAGCAGCTGTCACCTGGTCGCGAATGTGGTGCCACAGGTCGTGCATTGTGGTTATGCAGTCCACAGTACACAGGCGTGCAGCAATCGCCTTCTCCAGCTCAGTACGTTTCGCCGCAGTACCGAGGGAGAGAATCTTAAATATACGCCGATTCACGGCCGGAGTGCAATACACTGATTTACGAAAATATATGTACAGTTTGGTCCGCACCAACTTGTGATCAGTGCCACACTCAGCTCCACGCAGTACAGGTGTCATGCGCACTTCACGCATATCACGCTGACGTACGATGATATAGTCGAGCAGGTGAGCGTGGCCAATCCGTGTGTGCGTCCAGGTTGCTGTATCATTCGCACACAATGCAAACCGAGTGTTCGTGATCGGCAGGCCGTGAGTGGCCCACAGTGAGAGCAGACTGTCACCGTTCGCATTCGCTGAATCAATGCCATTCGGGCCGATGACATCTGTCCACACCGATGCATCAAGCCCAACGCGCGCGTTGAAATCACCCACAGAATTAGTCGGTCGCTCCTCCTCACGGACGGTATCACGGAGGATAGCTGAGTGTAGAATTGATCACGCGTGTCATCAGGATAACACATGGTCGGACCGTACGTGCTTATAAAAGTAGCAAACTTACCTCTTCCGAGTCGTAGGCCAACCGTCATCAGTCGCGCGCTGATGACTGTTGGTTCACCCACCAGTTGGTCATGGAGGCGATCAGATATTGCAAATCCGACCCCATGTTCACGTGGTGCTGAGGCGGCGTTGCCCACCCAGTAGAATGTGTAGCCAGCACCTGCTTAATACAACTTACCTTGCTCAGCGAGCCGGGTTTCACTGAGCGCCGCAATATCGATGTGGTAGCGCGCCCGCTCCATCGCGACGAGTGCAGTGTGTCGCTCCGGGCGCTCGCTGGAGTTCCGGTCCAGTACTGTGTGCGCCCGTACCAGCATCCGATGCTGAGTGCTTTACGCGCAGGCATACGATTGCATCGGTGGGCAATCGCACGCGAGATGGTCGTTGTGCTTCGGAGGTTTGCTTGAGGGACTCCGACTGGAGCCTTTGGCTCAATAGCCTTACCCACAAGGCAGTGGGTGGTTTGGAGGTTTGCTTGAGGGACTCCGCCCGGAGCCTTTGGCTCAATAGCCTGACTCACCAGAAAGTGGGGAGCAACTCCAGCTCGGGAATGTTATTGCAGAGACAGATGGGGATCCGCTTGATGGCCGTCATACGCAGTCTTTGTGGTACTGAAACAATTATTATATGTTTTGTGACCATAGTAGGATACGCACCTGCGACCATAATTAGACTCAGGTGGGTTTTGGCGGGTTTGCACCAATTTGACCAGGGGCTGCCTGGCTTGAGGCGGGCAGTAGCAAACCATTGAACACCCGGAGGTGTCCTCCCACCCTCAGAGACAATGCGTGGCACTCGTGCTCTACGCCAGTCGAGCTGTGAGCTTATAACCCGTAAACCTGTTGTCTCCCATGGCTAGGTTTTACGGGAAGTGGGCCATCGACCACTTCCTAACCTCCGAAGAGGATGGACTAGGATACTGCCAGGGCGCCCAATCCTGACAGGAGAACGACTCGGGTCCTCAGCCAGGGCCTTCAATTAAATGAACACCCGAAAAGCAGCGTGTCTAGCACATGGTCAGTTCACTGACTCATGCGGATTGGTGTCCTGGATCTTAGCAGGGAGAAGGGCGAAACCCAACTCCCACCCAGCGTTCGCTACGAGGAGGCGGTCAGGACATGAGCAAATGGCACAACAGTAGCAACAATAGGTAGACCATCTGTCAGGATCTAGCCACCACCAGCCTCAGCGCATCATAGGCTCTCCCGCCACATACATACATATAATACAATACACAAAGGAAAAATAGATACAACATTTGCATGCCAGCTGAGCTAACAGCAACGGATGGGCATCGTTCCGGTAGGCTACCAGCCAGCTACTAGGCAAAAAGAAAAGAAATCTTATGTTTTACTCTACGAACTGAGATCGTAGATGGACGGGGAGGCTAAAAGGGATGGGGAGGGACAAAGAAACTCACAGCAGAAACGCAACTGAGGTCGGCTCCTTGCCATATCAGCAAGTGTATCCAGCCAAACGTGTTCACCGTCTTTTGGACCTCAACCAGGGAGCCGTGAAGCTCCAACGGAGGCCAGCTCCGAAGTGAGGGCCTTCATTCCTCTGGACCAAGTCATCGCTTGGCCACCTCTCCTCTTCTTCCACCCACATCCCCGGTGAGCAAACAACGCACGTCGAGAGAGTCGGTGGGCTGGCATGCGCAACACGTGGCCCAGCCATCGGAGCCTGGTGAGTGAAATGACGGTGCTGAGCGGTTCATTCCCTTTTCCTGGGCCTTAAACAAAGCGTCGAACACGCTCGTTACTCACGCGGTGTTCCCACCAGATGTATGCCAAACTGCGAAGGCACCGATGGTCGAACGTAACTAGCCTCTTCATGTCCGCCGATCTTAGGGGCCATGTTTCGCAACCCTACAGTAGGGTCGAACGTACCGCTGCATTGCACACTCTACCCTTCATGGCGAGAGTAATGTCGCGCCGCCACCATAGGTGGCAATGGTTATCAAAAGCATTTCGAGCTTTCGCTATACGGTTCGTGAGCTCGTCTCTGATTCCAAGGGCGCTGATACAACTTCCCAGGTAATTGAATTTCTGAACGACTTCTAATTGATCACCACCAAGGGTCAGCGCAGGAGGCGATCCTTGCCAATCTTGGAGGAATGCTTTGCACTTCGATGGTGCACAGCAAAGCCCGAAGCGGCTGACAGCCAGTGCTAATCTGTCCAGCGCGGCTTGGCACGTCTGGGAGCTGTCACAGATGAGGACAATGTCGTCTGCATACTCCAAGTCAAGAAGTCGTTCTCCTGGGAGTAGCTCCACACCTTCCAAGTCATGTCCTGTAAATGCAAACTCCATGGCTTCATCAATAGCGAAGTTGAAGAGGAAAGGTGACAGCGGGCATTCTTGTCTCACACCGCTGGAGATATTGAAGGGTGGCCACAGGTTGCCGTAAGCTGTCACTCTGCTCGTGCTACGTGCATATAATGCTTGGATAATATTTACATATTTCTCGGGCACACCTTTCCTGAGTAAACAATTCCAAAGGGCACATCGATCAACCGAATCTTAGGCACCTTTGATGTCGAGGAACACGACTACGGTGGGCCGCCAATATGTGTGACGGTACCCCAACAACTGAGGCAAGGTGAAGATGTGGTCGATGCAGCCACGACCACGATGAAACCCGGCTTGCTGTTCCCGAATCTGGCTTTCACGAGCGCCAGTCAGTCTGTGAAGAATTATGGAGGCGAGTAATTTGGAGGCAATGGAGATCAGACTGATTCCTCTATGGTTGCCGCATTCCGAGCGCGAGCCGCCTTTGAAGATGGGAACAATAACAGAGCAGCTCCAGTCGGTTGGGACAGTCTCCTGCTTCCACAGTTTCGCTAGTAATTCATGTAAAGCACCAACAAGAGCAGAGCCTCCGAATTTGAAGAGGGCTGGAGGAAGATCATCTGGTCCCGCGGCTTTGTTCAACTTCAACAGTCCGATCTCACGTTCGACTTTTGAGCAAGAGCGTGGCTCCAAAGGGACAGCTCACGGAGCAGGGAGATCAGTGACCGGCGAATCGCACAATTCTAGCCGATTAAATTGCTTTTCAAAATGCTCAACCCAACGCTCTAAACGTTTTGACAAATGGTGGATAGGCTGTCCACTCTCATCACAAATTGTTTCACTAACACCAGGTCTCCTGCTGCCCGTTTCCCGTATCAGACGGTTGCCAAGGGCAGCCGCCACTTCCATCTCTGACACACGATGAGACCACCAAGATTCGCGGTCTCACTTCAGGCTAGCGCGGAGTTTTGCCCGGAGCTCTTTGCGAGTTTCATTGTGTTCGATTCCAGCCGGAATATGCCGGCGAGCGTCGATAAGTTCCACAGAACGAGAGGAGACCCAATGCCATGTTGGCTATTAAACATACCACATGAGGATTTGCCTGCTGCTAGTAAGGTCTGGTGAACATGTAACCAGTGACAAGCAATTGTCTCCAGTGAGCGATTGTTCAACTCGCATGTCAGCGTACTTTGATACGCATTCAGAACAGCTGGTTTCACCAGTTGGCTGGTGTCAATGCGCTCACAACGTCGTCGTGGGCGTCCGCCAAATCGCATCCGCATGTCAGCACATACAAGTGCATGATCGGTGTCCACACGTGTGCTCCAAATCGAGCGACCGTTTTGGATGCAGCTTCTCCAGCGGTAACTAATAGCAATGTGATCGATCTGCGTCCGAGGCTGGTTCGAGGCTGGTGGGCGCCAAGTCCCCCTCCGGCGGGTGCTGTGTCGGACATTAGTGCTCGCAAGAAATAAGCGAGCATCTTCACACAAATGAAGTAACCGCTCACCGTTATCATTACGGGAGCCTACACTGTGTTGACCGCCCAGATGCATTTCATCAGTGGACAACTTTCCAACTTGTGCGTTCATATCCCCCGCCAGCACAACAGTGTCCGTGCTTCTTCTGTGGCGAAGGAGCTGAGTCAGTCGGCGGTAGAAGTCGTTCTTTACCGAATCATCGCTACATTTTGTGGGCGCGTAGGCAGCGATGATGAATAGACACCTATTAGTCCCGCGCGACTTCGAAGCTTAAAACGAGCCAGGCAATCGGGCCGCACACATCCGGCTACTGATTGGAATCCAATCAACCAGAGCAGCTTCAGCCCGGGGACTCAGGGCAATGCCAGCACCAGCTTGGCCGGTGCTCGAAGCTGCATCGTCACCGGATAGGCGCACTGAGAAAATACTGTTTGCGTCACCTGAAGGGGATCGCAGAGTGAGCACAGAGCTCGAGTCTTGCAGGCGGGTCTCCGATAAGCAGCAGATATCGATCGAGAGGGTCTCCAATGTTCGGGCAAGTGCTGCCTGTTGACCGATCTGTAGTAGTGTGCGTACATTAAGGCATGCCAATCTGAAGGAGGATCGAGGGCTCCAAATGGAAGCCGATGAACTGGAATGGACCGCTTGGTTGGACATGGGCTTGTCGACAGGAGAGGAGTGACGCTCCGCGTTCACATGTGAGTTGAAATTAGAAGATAAATGCCTAGCAAAGCATGTTGGGGGAGAGCCAAGAATCGGGGGGTTGAAAACTGAGGAGATATAAGTGAAGTTGGAAGTGGACGGTAAGAGTGAAAAAGCGTAAGATGGGGAATAAGAAGACGGGAAGGCTTGAGCAGTAGCATCCAAACCCCTATCCACCCTGCTCGATGCAGCAGATAGGGCACCGTTGATTATCCTCTGCGGTGGCCAGAGCATCAGCAATTTGTTTGAGGTACGATTCATGGTATTGCGTGGGCAGGATACTGTCAGGTTGCCCAGACCTAGAGAGGAGAACGATTAGGGTTCTCAACCAAAGCCTTTGGTTCAAAAACCTGACCGCAAGGCAGCGGGTTTGGCACTGGGCTACAAGGAGTCCGTTTTAAGGAATAAGGTGCCACCCTCATTCCAACCCCCAACCTGGAGGATCAGGAGACTAAGTCTGTCTGGCCTCTAAGCATAGATTAATTTGGTTTGAGGGACTCTGAAGGTGCAAAAGCACCACCCAGCATAGCTCAATGGATTGCTGAGGCACACGAACCATCGCACCACGGTAAGGTCCAACCTCATTGCGATGGATGCGCTCGAGCAATTCCATTCAACCAATTGGGAAGAGCAAGAAGATTTGGTGGTGTTCTTTCGGAGGCTGAAGAGACACTTGGAGGTGGCGCTCCCTGAGTTGGATGGCAGCGCGAGAGATGGACTACTGAGTGACCAATTCGTCCGATGTTTGCCCAAACCCATTCAGGACAAAGTGAAATTGGCATCCATGGTCGGAGTCAGTACGGCAGAAGACCTCGGGGCTGTGGCGTAGAGTTATGTCGGTCCCGTGGAGATGGGAGAGTCGAACCGTCCGCGCTGGAATGCAAAATAGACCAGCTTTCGCGCATGCTTGAGAGGTTGGTGAGCGAACCTTCGAGAACCGAGACACAAAGCAATGCGCCCGGAAGCAGAGATGGGCCCCGCTGCTTCCGATGCAACCAGCTAGGTCATTACGCTGCATATTGTACAAACAGAAAATGTACCGTTGTTTTTCTTTATCTATGTCGGGTCGGTGGCGGGTACCACCCCTCGAAATAACGATTGAGGGTGTCGTAGTTAACGCGATAATAGATACGGGAGCCGGTGCTTCCATTACTAAAAGGTTCCAGTTTGTCCCGTTACTCCAGTCGTCAATTACAATGCAAACGGTCGGAGGACACTGATTGAGGGTAATGTGGCTCAGCGATTACGAGTGAGAATCGGAAAAACGGTCATTAGTCACTCCATGTTCGTCGTTGAAGGGGCAACGGAGACAATCATCTGTAACGACATCCTTAAGCGGTTGGGTGCAGCCATTGATTTGAGGAAGAATGTTGTGATAGTGAGCAGTGAGACGATCGAGAAGAGCCCAGGGAAACGCGACCACGTAGAGCCGTGACGGTTCTTCCCGAGTGTGCGAACCGTGCAATAAGGGACGGGCTTTAGAAGTATACGCATTTGTTCACGGATGTGAATGATGGTGACGCGTTTTGCAGCTGGGTAGAACATCGGATACCTCTAATCCTGGGTGGGTAATGCAAGCTGCTCTTGAGGCCGATACCGCAGAACACTCTGGCGGAGATACAGAAACAGATGGCTGAAATGGAGACCAAAGGCATCATCAGACGAACAAACAGTCCGTATTCATCTCCCGTATTGTTGGCGAGGAAGGCAGACTTAAGCTGCAGATTCTGCATCGATTTCAGGGATCTGAATAGAGTTACGGTGAAAGACGCTTTACCAATGCCCCAAAGGAAAGAAATTTTTTCCAATCTTCAAAATGCCAAGCTGATTTCATTGATAGACCTACGTTCGGGTTATTGGCAACTCCCCATTGCAGAGGAAGACGGGTATAAAACAGCTTTCAGCGTAAATGGCCAACAGTACGAATTTTTGAGAATGCCGTTTGGACTGTGCAACGCCCCGGCAACATTCAGGCGCTTACTAATTATGGTTCTGGAGAACCACAAAAATGTGGTTGCTTATGGGGATGACATAATTATTTTCTCGGAGACGGAAGATGGTCATGGGGCGAGACTAGCGGCGGTGTTACAAAGACTGGAGGAAGCCGGCTTGAAGCTCAGACGCAAAAAGTCATAGACTGCTCAAAAGTCAATTGTATCTTTGGGCCACATTGTCGGGAATGGCGAGATTCAGCCGCTTCCAGAGAAACGCGAAGCAATCAAGAATTCGCAGCCTCGAAATCGAAGCGTCAGCTCCGGTCGTTTCCCGGTATGCTAACGTTTGACTCGAGGTTCGTGCCCCATTTTGTGGAGAGGATAAGCCCTTGTTAAAACGTTTGCATAAAAACTAATCGTTCGTGTGGACACCTGAAGCAGATCGGGCCTTCAACGGACTTAAGCAGTACGTTGCGGATGCATCAGCATGTTTACGGCTACCCAACCCTGGAGAACAATTTACGGTGGCGGTCGATGCAAGCAATGTTGCAATCGGAGCTGTACTGTCCCAACCAGCCGGTCTGGTCGAATATGCCAGCAGAGTCCTGATCAGTGCAGAGCAAAAGTACTCCACGACGGAGGAAGGATGTCTTGCCATTGTGTAGGCATTGGAGAAATGGAGAACATACTTATTAGCAACTGAATTTCATGTTGTTACCGACCATGAGCCACTATCATGGTTAATGACGACGAGAGATCCGCGGGGACGACCAGCAAGGTGGGCGTACCGGCTCCAGGAATTCACCTTTACGATCGAGCACATAGAGGGGACGAAGAACCTGATGCCCGACATGTTATCGCGCCCATCTCTGGACGAGTTCTTACCAGATACGGTCATACTGGTGGGTGGAGTCACCGCGGGGGATCGAAGCCTACTGGAAAGCTAACGCGCGGATGAATTGTTGAGGTTAGTATGCACTCGTTTACTAGCCGGGACCAAGCCAGAGGTGACGTCAGGAGAAATCGAGGAGCTCCTCCGTATTTGGGATAAGCTAGAGTTCGCGAACGGCAATCTGTTTGGAACAATAAACGGAATGAAAGTACATTTCACCCCCCAGTACCTACGGGAGCGAGTGATGCAAGTGACCCACGACGACGCCCATATAGGATTCGAGAGAGTCCTCGCCCTGCTGCAGAAGAGGGTATTTTGGTAAACCATGAGAAAAGATGTCACGGCATACATTCGTGGATGCCCATCTTTTCAAACAAACCGCGATATGGATACAACGAGGCCTCCGATGCGATCTATCGAAGTCAACCAACCGTTTCAATTTTGGGGATTAGACGTTTCTAGTCCCTTACCGGTCAGTCGGTCCGGAAACAGGTATACCCTAGTAATGATTGACCATTTTACTCGGTGGATAGAAGCGATATTGATCAAGGATCCAACCGGTGAAACAGTGGCACAGGTATTCGAGTTCAATATACCCGCAAGGTATGGAGTCCCTCAGAGTGTTGTAACCGACCAAGGACCATGTTTCGAGTCCAGAGCGTTTCAGGCCGTATTGTAGAAGTGGAACATCCAGAGGAGACGCACGTCACCGTATCATCCACAGACCAACGGGTTGACTGAACGCTTTAATCGGACAGTGAAGTTAACGTGGGAGCAAGCTTTGCCCATTGTCTTCCTCGCGTATAGAACCAGCAAGCAGTCGAATACAAAAGTTGCCCTGTTCGAATTACTGTTTGGCAGACAGCCAAGAATTCCGCTCGATACATGCATTACGCAAACACAAGGATGGGATATCCCACCAACACACGGCGAAAGTATGGAAGCAATTGCCAGAAGAGAAATCAAGGTTCGGCAAGTAAGGAATAAGCGCAAATACGATGCAAGGTACTCGACCCACAAGTGGCAACCAAACAGTGCAGCTGACAAAGTAACGATACGAACTCAGGAACGTCCGGAATTTGGAGTTCCATGGGCACGGAATTCTAGGGAGTACTGGAAAGGCCCTTATACGGTATTCGACCCGAAAAGAGAGAATGTCAAAGTTAGCAACGGGGCGTCGCAACGATGGAAGAATGCCACTATGTTAGCTCCGTGGCATGGGAGAGAACACCAACGTCGAGGAGGGGCGGGTGTATGGAGGCGGAAGGCAGCGCTTGCCCAAAGGACGGTTGGATCATTAAAACGGAGGCGGATAAATAGGGAGATTGATGCAATGCGGACGATTCGCTGGAGAAACCCAGGCCCAATAGAACGGGACGAGAACGGAACAGGCCGAGGCAGGCAAATCGGTGGAGAATTTGTTGAAGACGCTATAAATCGGACAAACCGCCGGTATCGCATCTTCAAGAAACAACCCTGGGGAGATTGTTACACCCACAGTAAAGCAAAGCACACGCTATCGAACGACTCCGGGCTTGTCAGAATCGGAGGCGTGGAGGCGAAGATACACGGGCAAAGCGGACATATAAGATGCGTTCCCTACTCACAGAAGGAGCATAGAAGTGCCACGAGCGGAGGCCAGGAGTGATGGTGCAAATTGTGAAGGAAACCTGACTCATTAATGTGCGCTTGTGTGAGTGGTAGGGTGGTGTGTGTGTTTGCGCCAATAACGATCGTGCTTCCTTGCCGCCTTGTTTTGTCGCCACAATATGAGATAACTAGGCATGAAGACAATATAGCAAACCAAACACATGAAATAATCGTGCAATCACGCAGTTAGTAAATCAAATATATGTACCTTCAAACGCTGCGGCGGTTCTGTCTACGTTATCTGCAGGGCCCGTCGTCCTTTCAGTGGTGGCCCCCGGTGGCGTCGCCAATAACTAACAAGTCTGCCTGACTTAGGAGCCCACGACTGAGTTGCTACAGCATCACGCGCTCGCTGTCGATGGAGTACAACCCACTGGCGCCGTTCGTTTCCGTAATTGCCGCTTCTTCTCTGCATTCACGAGGGCTTTCTCTTGCACCTTGGCAAGTGCCTTCGATATCAGATCGCGCCATACACGCTGATCAGCCACGTTTGGTTCCCGTGAACTGCAATCAAGATTAGAACGAGAGAGGCTCACTTTGCTCATGTGTTGTTAACGTAACTTCGTTTCCCCATATGCCACTGCGGTTCTATATATATAGTTAGTTACGTACACGGTTCTGTATACGTAACTAATTATGTACAATAGTTAATGGCAATTGGTTTTACTCTCAGGCCGCCACTGAATAGAGCCGGATAAACGTTCGACAATTAAGGTAGGCGTAAACGTCAATCTCGCCACAATCCAAGGTGCTAGTTAACGGGTGCTTAATTTTGACCGTCACTGTAACTTCTGACTGTGATGAGTGGACACAGGTTCTTAAACGAATGTTTGCCTGTGGACAGGTGATTGAGGCTGAACACATATCGTTCCAGGGCATTCTGTGGGCGCGGATCTGTGGGCAACTACATTTGTCTGAGTTATACGCGCGCGTGAAATCTGTCGGCCGGGAAAAACACGCGCATACGCATACACACAGAAAACTTGCTGTATCACCAAACGTAAAATTCACTGATTTGATGGTCAGCATTCTACCCACTGCAGTCCCGACACACACCGTTTTGTCGGAACAAACGATCTATTCGGGAGCTCTCAATTGGTTAACCTTTGGAAGTCAACTTATTATTGAATGACATTGCCCAAGCGGTCAGCATGCAATTTACAGTGGGGGTTAACACACAGAGGTCCGGTTCTATAAGCTTTACATAGTGACCGCTTAAGCTATGAAAAATGGTCAACGTAGGAAGATGGTCAACACATAGAGGTGGTCAATTTTGGATGTTTTACTGGAAGACAGTATGGTTATGACCATTTAGGCAGCGAACTCAACGTAAGACAGCCTATAATGTTGCTTAACTAATGTTCTTCCAATTTGGCTAATAAGATACGACTAGTATCAGGTCGCAACCATTCCGGCGGACATTCACCTAAGTTCTCCGGAGGCATGGGCCAAGAGGATTCAGCCTGAACGAGAAATTGCCGACCGTGCCACCAAGTGTCTATTTCTTTCTGTTGTGACATGGTAAGTCCTCGTAAATCTATAGCTACCGGGTTTTGCTTCGAGTTTATGTAACGCCACTGATTCGGATGCTGTATCACAGTTGGCTTGATAAGACAGAAAGCACTGAATAACACTACGAAGCAGCTTGAGAACCGCCATCAAATCCATCCAAAATCTTGTGCTGCATTTCATTAATGTATCCCGCTGACATTTGCACGGGAAGGAAAGCAGCGGTGTGCTCCAGTCTTGGTATAGACACAGTTTAATTAGGAGTAACTTTGGATTTGTCAACAAATATGTAGGTACTAACACTTACTTCGACATATTCCCCTCGCGAGTACAAAGCAGCACCGTAGCCGGCTTCACATGCATCGGAGAAACAGTGCAACTGTACGGAACATGTATTGCATCCAATCGGAGTGACGTATCATTCAATGGATATGCTGTTAAGCCCATGCGTGCCTAATGACCACTGGTTCTGTGTCCACTGGTCTATGGAGAGGGGCTCACCCCAATCCATCCTCCTGCATATGATATTTGATCAAAGATGCTTTGCTGATAACAGAACTGATGCAACGAACCCGAGAGAATCATAGACGGAAGAGACAAATTAGAGTATGACCCTGCGAGTTACAATTTTATCATAACTTTTCAGCCTGAAGTTTATACGGTCTTGCGTGACGTTCCTGTTTAAATTAAGTGCACTTTCAACGCAATTGTCGTCAGTCAGATATCGTGTTCTGGGAAGTTTCACTTCCAACTCATGCAAATGCACCATCAACTCGCTTCGATTACTGATCCATTTTGTTAAATGAACTGCTTCACTGGCCGATATAAGGAGAAGATGCTTGACGAGTTCAGTCGCTTCGTTAATAGAATCAATACTGAAGACGTAATCGTCTCAATAGAACCAACTTATTTCGACTTTATTAACCTCTGCATGGATTTCGTCTGCATTATCAGTAATGGTTTGCTGCATAGCAAAACTTACACAACTAGGTGACGAAGTGGCTCCAAATGGATGTACTGTTATGTGAGATTCGGTAGGAAAGCAGAGATAATATTTCTTACATGATAGAAACTTCAATCAAATCCTGTCACGACTTGAATATTAGATTTGTTGGAACTTTGTTTCAGTATTTGATGCAATTTCGATTGAGCGGGATCAAAAGTGCAAGAGAGAAACAACTACAATTTTTGCCAAATCGGGACCCTGTGAAAGTTGTTTATTGGGAGAAGTGCCGTGGTAAGAGGCCTGATAATTGAAAACTACTCGTACTTTACCCGGTTTACGCGGATGCGATAATGAGTGATGTGGTAGGTAGCAAGTTTCTCCTTTGACCAATTCCCCTTGTAGTGGAGCCGGTTCTGCGCATTCTTTAGCTACATATCCTTCCACTGCCTTGGTGCATGCCTCGAGTAGCATAGAGCTTGCATGAAGATGTGACGAAAAATATGATCCTTGAAACATTTTGTGCACTGAATCCGAATACACCATGCCCTATAGACGGAAAATGCTCCAAGCGGCATCCTCGATTATTAATTTCCAACACTGTTACTGGAACTGATCATATTCTTTAAATATAATGCGATCACCCTAAGACGTCGGTGAATTAGTAGCAATACAAATGCGCACCGGTGATGTTTTTGTAGCTACTCGCTAGGTTGTTCCATAATCCTCATGGGTATGAAAAACACAAAGCATACGTAAAGTGGAATACTGTAACTTCGTTAACGCGATGAAATACAGTTTTAAGTACTTAAAAATCATCAGTGACATCAATGGTTTTGGCGTGCTACCAAAAAGTATTGATCTGGATATGGGCATACATTTCGTGGAAACCGCACCTTATCGGGTTGGAAGATACCTTAGCAACAACGAAACGGTGTGGCCCATTCTTTCTTATTCCCTACATAAACAAAGTCCAACTGTTGTTCACTTAGCAGTCCATCTGGAAAAGGCCAACGTATTTATCTCGTAGCTGCAAGTTTTCTTCAATAAGATGTGAATTCACCGGCTATAAAGCTAATTGTTTTCTTTACTCCACGTAAAGATGACTCGTTTGCGAAAGCCTAGGGGGATTTGGAGGTGCCCAAGTATTACACATCGAATGCGAGAACAAAATCATTTGAACAACGCAAACGAGGAGAGCGTGTCATCGGATAAAGAAACTACGTAAGGCAGACTGTACATTGATCATCCTACTCAAATAGAATGCCTTTTGTTCGCATGTTTCTAGCAAATGTTCCTAGTCCAACCTCTTAACAGCAATTGAGGATTGTCAACAACGTTGTAAAATACACAATCCGCAGTGCAAGTTCCGAATTTCTCAGGCGACAAGTGACACTTGGATTTATGTAATAATGTTGCGTGCAACGCGTCACATTCAAATCAAATTGGCTAATTGCATGCAACCTTATTAACCGATAACCCTCCTTCATCTCCACAGAACTATGAGGGAATATAAATTGCACATGACGGAAGATATTTTCCGTTGCATATGCAAGAAAAATTCAGATACGAACATAGATATCACGACAGAAATACATAACGCAGCGTTGATATTGATGCGAGCTTGTGACAGAAAGTGCGTTCAAACATCAGTCATCATGGAATATCATCAACCAATCGAGCTGCATTTCATACGACTGGTTTCATGTGTCAACCGTAGGTCCGGCAGTCAGTGGAGTTTAGACCGATTGAGACCACAGAGCACATCATATGCTTTACCAGATTCGACCTTGGCCACCGCCCAATGGTAGTTTGAATCCAGAATATCCACGTACATTCACATGCATCTGTCCACACTCGTACATAAACTACCAAATACTAGATGGAGAAACTCATGGATGAGAGTATCACCAAAGTACATGGGGTGTGGTTGGAGGTAAGTCTAAAAGCCACATTCGACAAGTTATGGGAAATGACATGTACGCGTATACTTGGCCACTACGAACCGTCGGTGGCCACTTTACGTTAAGTAATAAAGCTAGAAAATAACTATAAGTGTAGTCCGAAGCATGGGCATCAAAAATAGATAGAGCCAGGTATGGGAATAGAGAAGCAAATGTCATCAATACGGTTACCAGTTGGAGTGATACAAAAATAAAGCGTAAAATAAAAGATTGATACAATATCCTTAGTGTGTATTGCAAATGTCTTCTTCTAGGTGTGAAGTCCGGCTTGAAGTTGATGGAGGTCGCACAGTGTGAGAATGCGACTGGGTGTTAACTGCAGTTTTTACGTGTCACCGCTGCTTAAGACTAAACAATCGGATTGTCTCCTGTCTGATGTATGTGCGCAATCCCGAAGTACGTCCCATGCTCAGCCTTAAGCATTGACAAGTGCCAATCTCACACATTGGCTGCTGGTCATTTTGGCGCAACCACAGCAATATTACCTTAGGTAAATATCGCTGTCCACTCTCAAAAATTCGGTCTTCGACAAAATTTTAAAACAGTTACTCAAATTTTCACTATATAACATGCTTTTCATCCATCTACTCACCAGTTGGCAGATGTAGCCGGGTAGTCTACTGTGGCAATAAACTGTTTCATATGGACCTGTAATTGTACGTCTCCGGTGCAGTCATTCGGCGCTCCTAAACAATTATGGCCGTTCGGTGATTGTTTTTCAATGAAAAGTATTAGGACATCAACGTATCATTAAAATTGATATTACCCTTTTCTATGCGTTACAGAAGAATGTCCATTTCTAATGCAACTTCCGTCAGGCGCTTCTGCCTTTGCTGCTTTAACGCCTATAGTAGCTGCTTTATTAACAGCTTAGCTAATTTCACTATGGTGAATGAACAACCGGAAATATAGCTATGCTCACTCGAGAGTAACATGTGAAACAGAGCATGTAGCATCAACATCCACATGCTTACCAGTGTCATTCAACTTTCACGAAATTTCCATGGCCAACTTTCTTGATGCATGATTCAAGGTGGACACATGTAGGAGAGATACCGAGTCTTCTGCTCCAAAGTTCAATATTTACAACAAAGCGAGGGAGTTTTATTTTTGGGTACTGTGAACGGCTAAGCGCTTGGATGCTTTGATGAACGAAAATTTACCAAATGCAAAACGACTAGGCCAGCACTGGAAGCAACCTCAGTAATTTGCGATCCCAGCACAGATCTGGATCAACAAACTAATTCGGTTGAGCAGCTCAGAGAAATGGCACCAACTGAGATATACACATATGTCCAAAGCGAAAAGGTCATATATGGAATTAACCTTCATTCTGCGATGGTCCGTCGCAATAAGCGTCATGCTACTATCGAGCAGCAAGTCGAGATAGGGCCGTATAACATACCAAACGACTAAAGACGCCAAATCTACTTTACCAAGACAAAAACTAAGTGAGTTTATGACAAACTCATGTTGATTTCAGGTGTTGCAAATCCAAGCCAAGTTGATCGATGTGAATTCCATGGACTGATCAAAAGCGCTGCGGCCCAGGTGCAGGAGAAGACATTACTGCACGCGGAATAGATGCACGATGCGTACGCTTCAATTCGATTTGCTCATCCAGGCCAATAAGGCGGCGCACGTGGTACGTCTGCCTGCGTAATGATTAAATATGCTTTTCAGAGGTAGATGTTAATTAACCCCCGTGTGTCTGCGCCTGATGTAAATTTTGACAATGTACCTGCCTATTTTTTATCATTTGCATCGATCGATTGCTCCAGGAGACCGTTGGCGGTTGCTAGAGGGGACGGGTTGCACCGTCATCATGACGGTGCTAGGATCAAAGAGTGGTTCCTTCCTGTGTGGAACGGGCTATTGTCCAGTTACCGCTTTGTGTACGTCTGGTGTGTATGATTTCTAGATTAGGCCGGAATGCTTCCGTTCTGTTTGTTGAAGGAGTGTGGTCCATCTCCGTTGATGAAAAGTGGCTTTCATCCACATGCTTCCCGGTCTTAATCCCTCGCTTGTACGCTGGATATGGGGAGTGCGCGAGTAACGGTGAGTGGTGCAGCGCAAGCCACCCAAGGTCCATTGTGTAGGCGCAAGCGTCCTGAGGCTGTCCCCATGAAGGCCACAGTGACAGACAAATCCGGATACGGAAGCTGCCATACCATGTATATATATGTGCCCCATGCATGAGCGCCACGCATTTTCTCTGACGGAGGGAGGGCACATCCGCGTGTTCACTGCTTTGTTACTGCCCGCCTCAAGCCAGGCAGCCCCTAGTCAAATTGATGCAAAACCGACAAAGCCCATCTGCTTCTGGACATTTTCGCAGGAAAGTATCCTGCTACGGTCACAAAACATATATGAGTAGGTACAGTACCTCAAAGGCTACGTGTGACGGCCCTCAAGCAGATCCCAATCCGTCTCTGCAATCACATGGCCAAGTTGGATCTGTTCCCCACTGCCTTGAGCCAAAGGCTCTGGATGGATTCCGTCATGCAAACCTCCAATTCACCCAATGCCTTGTGGGTCGGACTATTGAGCCAAATGCTCTGGGTGGACTCCCTCAAGCAAACCTACAAAGCACATCCGTCACCTCGCGCGCGATTGCCCACCAATGCAACCGTATGCCTGCGCGCAAAGCACTCAGCATCGAGTGCTGGAACGTGCGCACAATACTGGACCGGAATTCCAGTGAGCGCCCCGAGCGACGCACTGCACTCGTCGCGATGCAACTGGCGCGCTATCACATCGATATTCTTCGCTCCATGCAACCTTACTCGCTGAGCAAGGTAATTTGCATGAAGCAGGTGCTGGCTACACATTCTACTGGGTGGGCAACGCCACCCCAGCATCACGTGAATAAGAGGGCGGATTTGTAAAATCCGGTCGCCTCCATGGTCCGCTCGTGGGTGAACCAACCGGCATCAGTGTACAACTGATGACTGTTCGCCTACGACTCGAAGAGGTAAGTTTGTCACTTTTATAAGCACGTACGGTCAGACTATGTACTATCATGATGACACATGTGATCAATTCTACACTCAGCTATCCTCCGTGATACGGTCTGTGCCTAGGAGTGACCCATTATTTCTGCCGGGCGATTTCAATGCGCGCATTGCGCGCATTGGCGTGATGCATCGGTGTGGCCAGATGTTAGCGGTTCGCAGAGCATTGTTGCAGCGAATGCGAACGGTGACAGTCTGCTCTCACTGTGGGCCACTCACGGCCTGACCATCACGAACACTCGGTTTGCACTGAACGCGATTAATATGGCAAGTTGGACGCACCCGTGGAGTGGTCATACTTATCTGCTTGGCTATGTCGTCGTACGTCAGCGTGATATGTATGAAGTGCACATGACACGTGTACTGCGTAGAGCTGAGTGTGGCAGTGATGACAAATTGGTGTGTTCCTATATCCATGTTTTGCACTCCTGCCGTGAATTGGTGTAAATAAATATTCTCTCACAGTACTGTGGCAAATCGTATTGAGCTGGAGAAAGCGATGGGTGCATGCGTGTTTGCTGTGGACTGCATAGCCACAGTGGACGACCTGTGGCACCACATTCGCGACCATGTGACAGCTTCCGCCGAGGAGACAATCGGGCGCGCAAACTGTAGTCGGCCTGATTGGTTTGATGCCAAAAATTCGACGATTAACGCATTGGTGTGTGAGAAGAATGCAGCACTTGATGCACGTGCGGCAGACCCAAGTGACTTGGGAAGAATATTTGGGGAAGAATAGTTTCGTAAACTTCGACGGCGACTGACCCGAAAGATCCGTCGCATTAAAAATGCATGGTGGACGGCGAAGGTGAGGCAGATAGAATGCTACGCCGGACAACGCCAACACAAGGAATTCTTTGACTCCTTGAAGGCAGTGTATGGATCGAGATTGGAGCCGCTGAGGACACTGAACGATGATAGATCAGGCGCTACCCGCACAGAGATTGCAGACATAATGCAAATCTGGAGGAAAGACCTTGACTGTCTCTCTAACAGCCGTTCAGAGATCGGCTAGCCTACACTGAATGGCCACAAGCAGTACGATTTGAAGCCGAGTCTGATGGACACGCAGACACTGGATGAGGCGCAGAGGGCATTTGCTCAGCTGTCAAACAGCAAGTGTGCCGGGGTCGACGGGATCTCGCCTAAAGTATTGAAACACGGCGGACCCGCGTTGTTGACTGCGCTGCACTACTTGGTGCAACACGTATGGATTGAGGAGGAGGTGCCTCCTGAACTGTAAGATGTCGATGTGCTACCATTGTGCAAAGGCAAAGGGAGCAAGCAATGTTGCACGAATTATCGTGGCGTCAATTTGCTGAGTTGTGTGGGTAAGGTGATTGCCCAAATCCTGCCCAACCGCCTCGTCAGTCAGGTTGTAGAACGGAGCGTGATAGAAAAGCAGTATGAATTCCGTTCGGGTCGCAGCAATATATGTATGGTGTTTGCGGATCGTCAGTTGCGGAAGAAGTGCAGAGAAAGACACCAGCGGTTGTATTCACTTTGTTGATTTCACCAAAGCGTTTGATAGGGTGAATCGTGAGGCATTGTAGCTTTTGTTGGGTAACGATGGTTGCACGCGTAAGTTTGTAAATTTGATTAAATATCTGCACGGTGCAATGGGGGCGAGTATGCAGCTGAGTGGAGAAACCACAAATGACATTGCATTTGTCATTGGCGTAAAGCAAGACGGCGTCCTAGCTCCTGCTATTTTTAATACATATATCTTCATGCCAAGAAGTAATGTGCTTCTGATGCGGTAGCTGTTATCGGTGTTCGTTTGGAGCACCATATTGATGGTGGTTTGATGAACATCCGTCGTTTCGGTGCGAGAACTCTAATCTGTAAGACAACTGTCCATATGTTCCTGTTTGCTGACGACAGTGCGTTGTTTGCACAAGGCACGGATGCGTTGCAGCAAATGACTAGTGCTCTGACTTCGACAGCGGCCAAATTCGGGCTCACCATAAACGCAAGCAAAACTGTTTGTATCTTTCAGCCTTCACCGGAGGTGCAATCTTTAGTACTGCCGTGAATCAGCCTTGGTGCTGTAGTTCTGGAAAACTCCTCCCGCTTCTGCTACCTTGAGAGTGTGATGTCGACTGACCAGCAAGTACACAGTGAGCTGAGTATCCGCGTCTCGAAGGCAGGGGCGGCATTCGGGAATTTAGAGTACCAAGTGTGGAACAACCATCAGCTTACCATTGGTAAGAAGCTGATGGTGTACAAATCCAGGGTGCTGGACTTTCTTCTATATGGCCGTGAAACGTGGACGATGTACCGTCGGGATGTGCGATATCTCGAGCGGTTCCATCAGCAGTGTTTGCGACGGATTTTGCGCATCGGATGGGGTGACAGAGTTGCGGACACTGAAGTGTCGCGTCGAAGTGGAACGCATGCAGTGGACTGCATTCTTTTACTAAGATACCTGAGGTGGCTCGGTGATGTGAGCTATGTGGCTTCGATGAGGATACGGAAACAAATATTGTGTGGTTCCCCAATAGGGAAACGCCATGCGGGAACCAATATTACTTTATCAGGACATGATCCAAGTGAGCCTCTCACTTTCTCGTCTTGATTGCAGTTCATGGGAATCGAAGGCGATTGATCGGCGTGCACGACGCGATCAGATCACAAAGGCTGTTGACAAGGTGCAAGAGAAAGCCTTCATGCATGTAGAGAAGACGCGGCAATTGCGGAAGCGACCGGCGACAATGGGTTGTACTCCATCGACAACGTGCGCGTGATGCTGTAGCACGTCGGTCGCGAGCGTCTGAGTCAGGCAGACTTGTTAGTTATGAGCGAGGCCACTCTGGGCCACCACTGAAGGGACGACGGGTCCTGCAGAGAACGTAGGCAGAACCGGCGCTGCGTTTGTAGGTTCGCTACATGCATGCTGTGTCCCATTATTTCATGTGTTTGGTTCGCTATATTGTTCTAATGACTTGTTATCTCATATTATTTTCTAGCTAAACTATCTTCTAAATGCTTGCACACTTCGCTTAAGCTAATTGTATTTAACTTCTATAATATTACCGCATTTGTGGCATTTACCCACTACCTCGTCCATAATGGGTCCAGTAGGCAGTTGGTAGTTGCTGGAGGGGACGCAGTTTACGGTCCTTGTGGTTGTGTTAGGCTCGACGAGTGATTCCAAGCAATCAGTGTGGAGCGGACCACAGTCCAACCACCGCCTTTTGCGCGCTTGATTCCCCAAATAGAGCGTGCTTGTGTTTGCCTGTGAAGGAGTGTGGGCCGGCTCAGTTAATGAAACGTGGCTCATATCCACCTACCTTCCGGTCTTATCCTTTCGTGTTTACACTGGATATGGGGTGTGTGGTTGGAGCTGTGGGTGGTGCACCGCAAGCCCCCCATGGTCCTTCTGTAGGCGCAGGCATCCTTTGGCTGGTCACAGTGACGGGAAAATCCGGATCAGGATGCCGCCCACCAATTACGCAAATCGCGATGAAAAAACAGTAATGGTTGATTACCTGAGTAGAGGCTCGTTGTGTGTAACTACCTTATTTGGGCAAAAATATAATTGCTTTGGCGCATAAGGAAAACCATGATATGTTTGGAATCAAAGCCTTAGCAAGACCCCACTTTTGTTTCCCAATAATGTCTTCTAGCATCAAGACATATCTGATAAATTATAATGTCTGTCACCTAGCCGCAAAGTCCAGATGCAGCTTATGACCTACCCGTTGAATCCTTGGGTTTGGATTGTTGCTAATATTATAGATTATTTGGCCACCTTATACGAATATGAGAAACCTATCGGTTGCTTCATGCTTTTACAATAAGTCTGAATTCCAATTTTGTGGCCAACTTGACTACATCGGTTGTGTTACGCTGGCTCAAATACTTATTAATTCAATTTGGACTACTTGAGTAGACAGTCACATGCAATGTTCCACAGTGTTGTAGCTACGGCACCGCGGCTTTTCTTCAGTTCCACAGCATAAAAATTCCAAAACCGCATTTTATCTCGTGGCCAATGGCTTGGTCTTCGGCGGAACCGATCCCTCTGGGAGGCAATACAAACAGTCTGATTATGAAACTCAGTCAAGTGAAGTGCTGTTCTCACTGCTTTATTTGCTAGCAGCGATTGTAACCGTATAACTCTCGGAAGAACGCCGGCGGAGCTGAAGCTAGGAAGTTCCTTACGCGATAAACTCTTTGCTGGACATAAGTAGCCATTTGTAAAGGTGCCAAGTTTGTTGATTGCATAGCATTTTCTTGTAATTTCTACGTCAGTTCGTCGACGTCTATGCAACTTGGACCCACGTTCGCGTTAAGAAACCGTCTATGCAAAAGGACTGCTAAGGCTATCCGCACTAGTGAGAATCACGCAGAACCTTAACCCAAGGACTTATTGATTGGCATTTCGCCGGTTGTCTTTAAGCTTCACCTTATCTCCGTATATCTTATGGACCAAATAACCAGTCTCACCAATCTATGTGTAAGACCAGGTCACCGCTATCGCGAAAGGAACTTCGTCGATCGAGGCCTGAGATCGATACCAGCCTGCGTGACGAGGATTTTCTGAAACGGGGATTTAATGTTGTGGCCGGATAAATCCGATGTGCCATATTCACATTTCATTGGCTGGTTTGAATGCACTAACGTTTCTCCACTGTTTGGGTTACATGCTGGAATGATCGACCGGTATGCGTTGCAAGAGTTCTTATTGACTGCTTGCGTAAATATATACCACCTACTTTTAACTGCTACTTTAATGACACAACAGTGGACACTGCTTGCTTATTCGCGACTCTAAAATAGAGGGAGAAGGCAACGGAATTCCACGAAGCTTTGACTACTTAAGCGAAGAGCAAGCGAAAACCCATGAAAGATGAACACAGATTTTACCTCCTGGCATGTATACCATGTATTTCTTAGTAAGCGAGAGCGTGGAGCATTTGTAATTTAGCAATGGAACCCTGATGGTAATCAGTATGACGTACTTCCTGCACAACATCCTTATCGCCAAGCAGATCACGCAATCAGCGATATTGTAACAGCTTCACCTGAGTCGGATAGAGAGGGATTTGCCAACTGAGCACGTTGTCATTGGTAACTGACAACTGATCGTGTTGTCGTCGATGGCACCTCATGGCAACCTAACTGGTAAACTTGGAGGACTGGAAAAGTTGCCCGGCTAGAGATTTTGTGGAACCATAGGGTCTTCACAGAAGAATTACCGGTTGGTCCCAAGTATATTCCAAGCGATCGATAAATTGGTTCGGAGCACACGATATATTTACTGACAACCACTCACATAGTCCACCTTGTTGCATTTCAATCCTGCGCAAACCAATGCACATCTAAATTCCACTTCCGCATGCACCTTGACCCCAGTGTCAGCTGTCAGCAGGGACATCTGTTACGCGAGCAAAAGTAGCCGTCAGCAGTAAATAAGTTATCGCGACAGCAAAAGGGGTGAATTCGGCCGCCAAGTTGTCTCCCGTGTAAACCATTGTTGATGCATGTATGCTATCCACGAGTAACATTTTCATCACACAGGTCAAAACTTTCGGTGCCATCATTTGGAAGATTATGGTAATTTCTTGTTCCACGTACACGAGTAATGAATGTCCTACGCTGGGGTTGATTTTAAGTGTCGCATTCTATCCTTCTCACTGGTCTCATGCTAATTAACTCCAACCGATTTGCAATCATTAATTTGTAGTCTTCCTCCAACATTATTTTATTGTCAAAACACACTTAAATTGCAGTTTTATTTGTCAGTCTTTATATTTGCAAGGAACTGTGTTAACTCTTGGAAAATGGCTCTATTCTGGTTGACTACAAACGTCAACAAATTTTTAACTGCAAAGAAACTAACATTACCTGTTATATAATGAGAGCATGTGGAATTCAAATATGACACTAATTCTTTGCTGTAAGCTACAGGATTTGCATCAGATGAAAGTGCTCACAAATACGCTAACTGCCTCCAGTACTTGGTTGCGCGCTCAACCAATTCAAGTTCAACCGTTCTTGATACGAATGTTAATATTCCATCTACCCTTTCATTGTCCCCATTTCGCTCCTGGTGTCAGTGTGTTGATGATGTGCATAATCCCTGTAGAAAATGTAGGGTAAAATAATGTGGTTCATATGGAAGGCCTACGCGAATACCTGGCTGAGATTTCCCATCATCTGCGTCATTGATGTGAATGTCGACGAGGTCCGAACTAGCTAGGAATTTCAACTTACTCCAATTGCAAAATCTCTCGGTCCCTTGCCTTCTGGTCTACACCGAATTTGGATTATCAGAATTCTCTAGTGTGAACTGCTCATAGTTTCTCCGCAGGTGGGTTTCTCGGTTGGCTCTTTACGTATATTTTAATATGCGAACTGGGAAACGATCACCACCAACCATCAAATTGAGTCATCAGACAAACCCACTAAGATTGACTGTGTATTGCAGTTAAGAAGTCAAGACCATCAACCATGGTGCTTTCTTGTACAATAAAACAATCAGAAGAAAACATTTTTGGAAGAGTATTACGGCACAAATTACATTCCAACTTATATATTTGGTGGGCATTTAAGTTCAGTTGATTCGTCACAGTTAGAAAGATTCCTGATCAAAACCAGCTGCAATTTTAGTGTTACTAACAGGAAGCAAACTGG
This sequence comes from Dicrocoelium dendriticum, assembly GCA_944474145.2. Taxonomy (NCBI): domain Eukaryota; kingdom Metazoa; phylum Platyhelminthes; class Trematoda; order Plagiorchiida; family Dicrocoeliidae; genus Dicrocoelium; species Dicrocoelium dendriticum. Next base: position 250,290 of record CALYDF020002644.1, on the reverse strand, counting down.
AGCACGACAATTTCCACGTAAACAAAGTGGCTGGCTTCGTAACAAATGAAGTAAAAATCAGTACTTTTGCTATTAGACGATTTGTAAACAGGGCCTGTGCATTCAAGTGCTCTCGTATGTGGCCAAAATCAGACAATTTTGATCAACAAATTATTCGGTTGATGCAATCTGAAAATAAGCAGAACGGATGCTAACAAAGTGACGTTGGTATTTGCAAGTTATATATGGATTCATCTTCAACCCGAACCATATCGTCACAAAAGATTTGCAAGTGAACCCTGGGCAATCGCTTAATCGTTGAGGTCACGGATGTGCAAGCAATCGGTTTGGCAGGAAAACCACATGGCCACTCAACTCACTTGGAGACAGTTACCACTTCTTTGGGTGCAACTGTTTGACGCTAATTTTGCATAAAAGAATGAATGTAGTTTACCTATCGAATTTCCCAGCTTCGGGCAATTAGACTATTTCTAACTTTAAACAATTGTGTGCGCCGCTTCGGAAGTCTTGGGTATATATTTGGACAGAAGTTATATGGAATGCACAACGACCTTTACCAACGTCCACGAGGCAATCCGATGAAGCGGTATCAGGTCTAGAGAAACTGTAATCAGGATTACCACTACGTCTGGATACTCTGCCGTTCACATAGACCTGAGCAGTTATCAGTTTGCCTTGGCAACACGAAACAACTGGCTAGAATGTCGATGATCTTGGTCCACCTCCGACTACCACAATTGTGAAAACCTTTTCGACTAATGTCAACTCCCTTCCCATTTTACTGCTATTCTGAAGGCGATTAAGCGTTGCACTAACGCAATTACTGTACGTGATTTAGCTTGTGATCACTGTGTGCTACAAAACTAAAGGGAAACTTGCATTTTTCATCTACGTCAAGATAGACTCTAGCCACGCGATTTTAAAACGCAACGGTGAAGTACACACTATTTTCGACTGGCAATTCACACCCACACCAACATACTAATCATTTCTGGCTTCCCTGGCTCAGTAGTAGACATAATACTAGCAATATTTGCTTGCAATTCGCTTGGGCAGTCAAAATGGTTACTTTTTATGAACATTCAAGCAAGCAATAGCACAGCAGTCTGTTTACCAAAGCTGACTTTTCAACGAAAGTGACGTGGATTTTGCTCCAACTTTGCAAAGATTTGCAGGCAGCCAACTTTTGGTCAAACAGCCTGACGTATGTCCAAAAAAGCGGTAAACAGCCTCTTAATTTTATTCGAAGCCGTCAGTAAGGCTAAAGAAAAGCCAACTCTAAGAACGTGCGTTTAACCCTATTAAAGTTTATTGAAGGAACTCATGCGCAACTATTTTACAATGGAAGCTGTTTAATTACTGCCAACACTGAGTTCAAGCTTATCATGCTCAAAGTTGATCATACGCCACTTCAGAGGGAAAGCATGGTACCACAGGTTCAATCGAATGACAGACTGTACTAATGTAAGTCAGCAAACATCTATAGAAGTCAAAGGACAATCTACTGTGGAATTATTCTCGTCCCAGTTCAACTAGTTTCTAAAATTTAAAGTTCAGATTGCACTCTGAATTCGGCCTGCAATTTACCTGTGGATCTCTTACCAATCTATTTGCCACATTTTTATTCTGACAAACACAAATAATCGGTATTGCAACAGCGGAGGTTACCGCGTCAGTGACCTCAGGTAGCAGCGACGTTGCTACTGGCATTTTGAAGACAGCTAGCGTGTGCTTCACTGAGGGCGGGCAGTATGAAAATTCAGATCATGTTAGAACTCTAAATTGATAAATCACGTCCGAACAACTAGTTAAGCTGAGAGCAAGTCTGAACCAAGACGAAGTAATCCCGTGCAAAGCGCGATGTTGTACCCATAATATTCAACATACCAGCTACATAAACATTTCCTCTAACATTAGACATCTACCTCCAAATATAGGTAAAACGCTTCCCTACTTATCTTCTGAAAACATTTGACAGCCCTTTAACCATTTCTTGCAAGTGTTAATGGATCTAGATAATATCACCCTGTTCATCTAAACCCCCTTGCCACAGCACCCATAAAGCTTGTAAACACACATTCGTTCTCTCTGCCGATTGCTGAGTACATTAGAAACGCAATGTAAAACAAACCAAAAGGTACTAACTTAGTTCTTTTAGACGAATTACCATAGAAGTTGAGCCTGACATTGGTGAAGACCTAAGTTCACTCCAACTACAGACCATGACCTAAGCAACACATGCCAATTTCTGCAAACGCCTGACGAGCCACTCTTTCGAAATGGCATCAATCAATGCTACTTTTAGATTTACTAAACCTAATGTCACCCTGAGGATTGATAGGTGTGTGGGATTCACCACCACACACCGAGAGATGCCTCTCCATGCATGGATTAAACCAAGTGGGTGAACACTTCATACGAATTCATCAGCTCCAGCAAGCTAGTAACAATTTACTCCAATGTATGCATGTCGACCGCAGCCAGACACAGGGTTTTTGCTTAAAACGCACGCCTCATCGTCCACTACACCTGCCCCATTCACATATGACAGTCCCAGAGGAATACGTGGTAGCTTAAATAATATATAGAATAAACGCATAGACTAGACATTTATATTGCTACATTAAACTAATAGCTCATCAATGTCCGTTCTATAGTACATAAAATGCACTTAGTCTGCTGTTGCTTCGTCCTTCAACAACCCCATAGCCTTCATATTACCGAATCGGGTGCATGAGTGAAACTGCGAAAAATCTTACTGCTAATCTTATTAAATCTTTCAAAAGGACCAATAGCATAGTAGGAAAGTTATTTGTATCATTTACCGTATGAATATCATAAGTAATTCACATTGCCGTGATGAGTTATTCTTAGGCCTTGAAGAGTCCATTTGGATAACAGTATCCTTGGGTAATAATAGAAACTCGGTCGGTGGTGTTTATTCCCCGCCGAACTCTTGTGCCCTTGGAAATGAATTGCTTTAGACTGCAGTGAGGCATGCCACTAAATTTCCTATTCACTTTAAGGTAGTTGGAGGGAATTTCAAATTATCAGACATTTCATGGATCGAGTACAAAATACAGGAAGTCGAGCTACAAGCTTTAATTGCTTGATTGTGGGTGACTGGACATTGTAGGTAACCTCACCCAAGCGGTCACATATTACACTCGACCTCTAATTCATACTGGACCCATAGTTGCAGTTATCGACGTAGTGAATTGTCTACACGGTAGGGATCATAATGTTGCCAACTGCATAATGAAGGTTGCCTTTGCAGCTAAAGAGACATTGGTACAAGTGCATAATTTTAGTAGAAAAAACGAGAAAATTGCCACCTTTGTACATATTTCTGAGTTAACGAGCTTGTCTCGTAATCTTGTGTTGCGTGCTCGATTCCGCGTAGGAGTGGGCTTCCTCGTGGTACACTCAGCGCGCTTGCGGCTGGTCGAGGTCGCACGGCAGCGAAGCCCACACATCGAAACCCATCTCTGCATCTCGTTACGCCTAAGGGTATTTTATCGATATTAGTGCGGCGGTAGTTCGAGATTACTTATAATTATTTTGCCCATATTTCTACTACTGTGATCCATATACTTTGGGAGCATTCCACACGTTACTGCTGGCTTTGTTTCTCTAACGTAGGTTTCAGCAGTCGTGCTCTCAAGCGTCAAAGTAACTCCTTAAGGACTACATTTCATTCGGGTTCAGGCGGAAACCAACCAGTACATTTAAAATCCGGTGAGAATAATGTCCCCTGCATACCACTTAACTTGTTTGCTACATCAATGGCACCTGGGTTTTATCCCGATGAGTGGAACTTAACAATAGTGACTGCCAGCCATAAACCCCGACCTATACATAACGTTAAAATCTATCGTCCCATAAACCACACTGCTGTAATTCCCAGAATCATGGAGCATCCAGTTAAAAATCAAATCCATAATGTCCTAGCATCAAATAACCTTTTATCACATGTTTAGTACGGACGCTTCTTCAAAAGTGTTGAAATGTCACTTGCCAGCTAGATTTCTTTGATCAATTAACCAAGTCGACAAGCTCTGGTAATGCCTGTATCGCACTTCACTTGGACCTACAACAAGCCTTGGACAGGGTTTCACACAGATTGCTTTTGAGTAAACTTCGTCTTTGTGGAATCACAGGCTCACAATTATCCTGGTTAGAAACTTACCTTACCGGTCGAAAGCAGACAGTCAAGATAGATGAGTACCAGTCGGAAACAAGATAGCTTATTAGAGGAGTTGTACAACGTAGTTTAATTGGCTCTTCTTTTTCCTTAAATGTGAATGATTTTTCTATGCTGTTTGACATGGTAGAACTTATTTGTTTGGCAGCTGATATATAAATACTGTATGCCACTGATTCCTCAACACTGCCTTTCATATCTGCCATCTAAATTGACCTAGCTTTACTGAAAGATTGATGTGTTGGATTTTCCATCAAATATTTAACATCTAATTACAGCATTATATGCTATAGATGCTTGGTTCTAACTGAATGTTTGTTTTTGTATGGAATTCCACTCTATTTATGCGAATCATTATGTGACTTATGTATCGTTTCGCAGGTGCGTTGAATTTCAATGAACAGGTTGGGTACACGGTGATTAAAAGTAGACAGACTACTCGAATGATAGGAAGCTTATTTACAAAAAGCAATCTTAAGCTCCAGCCATACAATTTGTACGTCGACCATTAGTAGAATATCGTGTTATCACTTTTAGTAGCTTTATAATTTGCGACACAAGTGCACTCGTAGGTACACAAATGTATTATTACATAAAGCATCGTGGTCTGTACCTCTAAGCTCACTTGTAACGATAGGTGGCACATATTTTAAAATCGAGCCGCTTCGAACATTAAGACTGAATGGATGTATGGTTTACAAAATGTTTCCTCCACTGACATACATCAGTTACTATCAGCCGGTATGCCACGCATTTTCACCGTATGACCTCAAAAACCAGTACTATGTAATAAAGCTGCCTCGTTGCTGCCCACGGTACAAAACCTTTATATAGAAATATCCCAAACTAAAATAGTTTGCATCCGCCATCAGAAGTTCATCTTCGCCACGATCATTTATGATGCAAATAAAAGAGTATTTATCTGGTAGTAAAATGAAAGGAAGTCCATTGTGTCAGTTGCACCGACAAATGGGTTTACGAGTACTGGCCTGATAACATCTAATTATCTGGGGAGTCCGCCGTACGAACGTACAGATAAGCATGGGGTAAAGGGCTTGCCGACGAAACGTGAAATTCGGCTTTTATTTATCATGAGCTTTTCTTATTAGTTATATTAAATTAGTCTCTCATTCTTTCCTCCTAACTTGTCACATCCTTCGGTGTTATCTAAGTTTATGACCCATCCATGGCCAAAGAACGCTGGAAGATTGATAAGGTAAAGAAATGAAATGTACCTCTAATTTTCTCTATGCATATACCGTTATATTCTTCGTGTTACTCAGACTGATTAGCCTTTGGTGTCCGATGAAAACACAGAGACCTTGATGTTTTGGATAGATAGGCTTTATCGTGGACGTCTTAATCTACACTGCTTCTTACTTTGTTCTTAATTAGCTTGAAAATCCACCGATGGCATTTGAAATATTTGCGCACACTGGTGAATTGAATAAGCAAGATATTTATTTAGCCTCCATATAATGCTTCCGTTCCATTACACAGTTAGGTGAAAGGAATGAGTGCTTGTAAGATGTATACTTCCTGAAAAGGGGAAATGTTTGTCCAGCAACTGACCCACACAATTAATGTACACAATTCCATTTGTCATGTGCTATTCATATGTTACCCCTTGTTAAACTCGATAATTTTAATTGGTTTAAGTTTCATGATGGCGGCAGTTTTCAGTTTAACTTTTTGCTGTGTTATCATGTCCTCCAAAACATTTACAATGTTTATAAATTATTATTATATGCCAACGGTATGGATATTTTGACTCCATTTTCCATGTGCACTTCCATGTGTATTCACCTCCTAGAACGTGGTTATCATGCTATCTTTTTCTAAACATCCGCCTAAACGTATCTGAATATTTTGCAATTGTCGTGGGTTCAGACAAATTTTGGAGCCAAATCAATGGCACTAGTATCAGTGGGATGCAAATTAAAAGTGCTTTTATGCAGCAGTTTTGCATACATTATAAAGTTCTTTTGCACTTTATGATCGGACTAGCTTAGCTGGGCACTCATCACCAAGTTGAAGAGATATCAATCTCGCTGTCGTCAAAAATTCCTTTAAGGCCACGCTGTAACATTTCCTTAGCGGCTTTCATGGTTTATTCTCTAAGCGGATTTTCTAAACGGGCTGCACACATCCACACGTCGGACACACTAAGTATTGACGTGTTGTGTGTCTAAAGCAGATCAGTATCCTTAACGGTGTTGTTGAAGTAACTGCGCCCGGCTTGCCACTAACTATTGGTCGCACACATCCGAAGACGCTTATGCTGCAAACACTCGTCAAGCTTTGGTGGACATGTTTCTCAGCTACAACGCTAAGCCATCGTTGGTTGATTGGATTATGCACAGCCGGTTGTATGCAACCCGTTGGGTTGATTCAAGAAAAATACAAGTCGACTTTTGTTTGCATTTGTGTTAGACGGGCCCCCGCTTGATAGGCGTTCACAGCTAGATCACTGATATTCGTAATTGCTCCGTCACGTGATCGTCTTGCACATACGCACCAAAATCGTTCCGAGTCAGATCGCTTCCAACTCATGACTGTTTTTGCATGTCAGTTACACGATACTGCTCGTCCAGCACGTTGATGTGGTTGCTCTCCTTCGGAGTGGGTTCTATTACATCCCGACGTTATACTACACTGGTGACGGCATTCCAGTTTGCGAATCATCACTGCCCCTTTGAAGTTTCTTCAAAAAATGCTGTCCAGACAGCAAGCAAAGTTTGCTGCGTCCCAGTAAAGCTTAATTGAAAGATTGACAACATGAATGTCATTACAGTCAGCATTTAAGGATTCAACGGTTTACACTGCAGAAAAGCCAGAGCCGAATATTGCAGAATTTCATTTGCAGCCAGAAGATGAGCTCGCTTTCGAAGCTTAGTATCACCGCAATAAAAATTTGTTAAAAATTGATTGGCGTGAGCCACGCGATTCAGCTCAAGTGCGTCTTCATTGAGGAAATTATGTCTACAAGAGTGGAAAGTATTCTAATAACATTCTAACCAAGAACCCACGGGATATATCGTTGGACGACACCGGTAAACCCTTGACCAGAATTTTCGGCCCCAAAACTTCACTGTTCAGCAAACTCGTGACTTGTACAGCGGTTGTTACCATAAAATGTGACGTTTTTACTTGGCACGATTACAAACGATCAGTTTAAAACGCTCATTTATGTTTGTGGATTGCTTTTGCCAAAAGATACGGAGAATGGAACACATTTGTTACCTCTGTTGGAGTTTAATCCGGAAGTCATACTTCAGGAGCTAGTACAGGAATGTTAACGTATGTTGGCACTGAAGCATGATACACTAATGATCTAACGGCACAATGGGCCTTGAGTGGCGGATGTTCATACTATTCCTACACGCTCTAGGCCATGGTACAATTCGGTATGTATCTCAGACTTAGCACGATGATCCGGACCGCCTAGTGCTTTTTGGCATTCTGGTCCAGCGGCATTTCACTCGATTCTGAGAACTCAGACGATATGTTTGCCAGCGTTGTGAAAATATGGGAACTAATGAAAACTGTTGCTTGCAGGGAGTCCCCGGAAGACCATCATGAATCTTCGTCAAAACGCCAAGTTTTCAACCTTGATTTGCAGATGTGGCGTTTGAAACCACTAGCCACCACCACTGGGGAAGTAGGTTACGATTTTGATAAAAGGTGTTTCTGTCCGGCTTCAAATGGCCGCAGCTTTCTATAGTACAATACTCTCTGAGTCGACATGGAGCAAGCTCGGTTAACCCGCATATGTTCAAACATCACACGTCGCTCACGACATGTTCAGCTCGGAATTACCCTTTCTTGGACAGTTCAGTTTTGAGTCTGCACTTCGCGTTTACATGCTAATGGTGTTTGTTACCTTACACATTATGGACATGTGAACTCGTTAGTTATTGTTTGAATAGACAAACGTAATTTATGCAACACCCTTAAAGCGAATTTGTGATAACCAAGATAGCTTTTCACTGTCTCCCGCCGAGTTGCAATATTCGGTTGCACCCATAAGCTTTAAAAAGCGCAGAAGCTTTATAACATTTAGCCTATAAATACCCAAAGGATTTTGCGCATGGCATTAGAATGTGTTTTATGGTTAAAGCCGTATTGTATCCATGTACCGGTTTATGTCCAGTATTTTGTCCCAAAAGACCAGTATTATATGTTGCTTTTGATACTGTTGATGCCGAAATTAGTCGAATGAAGTCTAAGGGCCTCATCAGTTCGTTGAGCTATCAGAGTGGACCGCTCCCATTGTAGTCAACCGAAAGGTTAATGGCAGTTTGCTTATTTGTGCTGATTTTTCTACCGGATTTAATAAGGCATTGGACACGCAGAAATATATTTTACCTGTTCACAAGAATTTATTCACAAAGCCTAATAGAGGAAAGAATTTTTCTAAAATAGATCTTTCTAATGCATACTTATAAGTATTGGTAGAGCAGCGCTAAAAAGAACTGCTTATTATCAACACTCATCGAGTCTGGTATTGTTACAATCGGTTACTTTTCGGAGTTAAATGTGGTGCAGTGATACTTCAAAGCGTGATGGAGACTACGCTATCCGGATTACAGAGTGCCATGGCCTATTTACACGACATAATAATTGTGAGCACTACCAATGCAGCTCAGTACACACACCGGAACCAAGTATTCTCCAGAATAGATTCATATGGATTTCGTGTACGTTCAGATAAGTGCGCACTCATGATGCCCGGTAGCACATATCTTGGCTCCGTTATTGACAGTTTAGGTTGTCGGCCAGACCAAACAAACTAAAAGCCATCAAGTCAATGCCACACCCACGAATAAAGCTACGTTGCAGTCTTTCTTAGGTCTAGTTAACTAGTATCTCTCAGCTGCACGAAACCCGGGCCCCACTAAATGCACTTTTGGCGAACGAGTCAGTGTAGTATTGGTTATCGCAGTGCCAGGAAGCCTTTGATGACATTAACCAAATATCGTCCTCCGATCACCTTTCAGCTCATTACGACCCACTATTAACAATAATTGTCGCTGTTGATGTATCACAAAACCGTATCGGTGGTGCCTTGCTACATTAGTTCCCAACTGAACATCGAAAGGTTGTGATGCATATTTTTCGAACGTTGACAACAACAGAAAAGCACTACAATCCAATAGCGAATAAGGACTACCTCTTGCTTTCGCTATTAAGAAATTTCATAAGGTGGTACATGGAAGCAGACTTCGTTTGTACACAGTTCATAATCATCGTTATGCGTATTTGACACCAAACGAGGCATCCCCGTTCAATCAGCAAATAGAGTACAGCACTGAACAACCACCTTATTAACATTGGATTTTGGCTTGCGTTTTTAAACAACATCTTCAGTTGGTTATGCTAACGCATTATCCAGACTGATTGCCGACTGCACGTCCAAAACACTGGATAAACACATAGTTGTGTCCAGCATTAACATAGATCTTAAGATTAGACTGTGGGAAAAATTCCTCCTCTCTGGCTCTGCCAATGATTACGAAGGGTATAAAAGTCAGCGGAACCTCTGCAACAGTGCAAAGAGAATAGCCGCCGACAATTCGAAGAGAAGCACGCAATAGCCGCGGAGACTGCTCCTGAAGCGGGCAGGTGATGTACCAATGATGGATGGCCCGGATGGACAGCGCCTAACCTCCAGCACTGAGCGTGCGTCCGCCTTGGCGGCGCATTTCGCTTCTGTATTTGAGAATGACCAGGTGTCTGTTCCGAGTTTGACGTGTACTGCTTTTACGGAACTCGACAGTTTGGGTTGCGGCGTTGAAGAGGTATGTCAACTACCCACCAGCCTTGACGGCACCGAAGCTGCAGGGCCTGATGGGCTTCATCCACTGGTTCTCAAGTTACCTTCGACCATCATCTCTCCTGTCTTGACTGATGTTTTCAACAGGTGCCTGTCCGAAGATTCGTTACCGATTGACTGGACATGTTCGGTGGTAAAGCCTATTCCGAAAGGCATCGACCCTAGAAAAGTAGACAACTACAGGCCAATTTGTCTGACACCTATTTTGGCACAGTTTGCTGAGAAACTCGTGAAGAAGCGCTTGCTGCATTTGCTACAGTCAAACCAGGTCCTGACGCAAGGGGAAGTCCGTCGACGTGATATTCATCGAATTCAGTAAGGCGTTCGACAAGGTCAGCCATGAGGTTCTGCTTCACAAACTCAGGATGTGTGGTGTCGGTGACTCACTGCACCGGTGGATCCGCGACTTTCTTGTTGGACGAAAGTGGAGGGTACAGGTCGACGACCATCTAACTGACTGGTATCCCTCTACGAGTGGCGTGCCTCAAGGCAATGTGCTGGGGCCCACTGTGTTCCTGATCCACATCAACGATCTACCTCAGCTTCTCCGGTCGCCTTGTGACTTGTTTGCGGACGACATGAAGATTTTGAGGGTAATTGACGCTCTTGACGACTGTGGCCTACTTCAACAAGGCCTCAATCGCATATTCACATGGTCTGCAGAAGTTCTTCTCCCGGTCAACCCAGCCAAGTCTGTAATTATGAGTCTGGCGGAGGGTACTGACGGCCGGACCTACACCCTTGATGGCCAAACGCTATATCCCACACCCTCCGTGAAGGACCTAAATGTACTCTCGCACTACTATTTGAAGTCCGTAGACAACAAGAACAGGTTATATCGTATCGGACTGCGCATAATTCGGGCGATCAAACGTAGCTTCGGCACGTGGTCTGAAGAGTTTGCCACTCGCCTCTTCTTTTCCATCATTAGACCAATGCTAGAGTACTGTTGGCTCTCCCACTTTCCGAGTACCCGAAGCGAGGCACAAAAGATCGAACGGGTCCAACACGTTACTACTAGAATCATCCCGAGTTTACATGGCTTGAATATGAAGACCGGTGCGAGAAACTAGGACTCTACAGCTTATCCTACCTTCGGGTGCGAGTCGACCTCATTATGACATACCGTATTCTACATCTCGGTGACTTCCCAATGCTGAGGCCAATGCTGCACTTACGAGGGCCATGCAGCACACGCAGACACAGGTACAAACTGGTCGTGCCGGGTGTGAAACGTATTCCTCAACCACTGTGCTCCGAACAGGGAGTGGTAAATATTTGGAACATTTTACCTGAACAAATGACGGAGGCAACATCTGTGCACTAGGACAAAAGGTTGTTAGGTTTATATTTTACCACTATTCGATTCAGAGAACAATTGCGCACTTACGATGACCTACCACATTTGTGAGTTATGTAATACCGCTATTTTAGATATTTTGAACGTAAATGAGAGCGACAATGATATTCACGGCTGACAACTTTCATGCTGTTTTTCACCATATTTCGAAAGAGTTGCACGGAATTCATTTCTACTTGCTCTATAATACAGTATTCAGTTTTCAGTATTCAGTGCTTCAAATATCCCTAAGTTAACTTCTAGTAACAGCCGAATCAGTCAGAATAGAAACAGCAAAACTTCCCCTGTAACAAAGTATTTATGACACCTTAGCACTGATTGGTCTACAGGCCCCTTGAACAGTTATGATGAGCATTTTCGTAAAAAGGTTTGCCGTAACAGCCATTGACGGTTGCTTAATGTTAGCTAACGGAGCTGTGATGCCTAAGATTTTACAGAAGAAGGTTCTAGTCATTTCTCACAAGCTCACCCGGGAATCAGTAATTAGAAATCCCCAGCACGCAGCTTTGCCTAGTAGCAATGCATAGACCATGTATTGAAAATGTTGTTCGTTACTGTAACAGCTGTGCTATAGCAGCAAAACTACCTGTTAACTGAGAGTTACATTCTTGGCGAACTCCAAGTGGACCATGGTCTCGCATTGATATTGATTTTGATGAACCCGTGTACGGTTTCCACTATCTGGTAATTATCGATGCTTACTCACAGTGGCCCGAAACTTTTCAACTAAAACACCAACCGCTTCCACAGTTTTGTTACGCCTACTCTTAGCTCAGAATTCTGTGTTCAAGAAACGATTGTTTCGGACAGTGGTTCCCAATTCACTTCTCCAGAATTTGCTGACTTTTGCAACTCACATGGCATCGAAAACATACGCACTCCCGCGTACCATTCACAGTCAAACGTGCAGGCTGAACGTTTTGTCGATACGTTTAAGATAGCATTGATTAAAATGGAAGGAGAGGGGAATATCCAGGAAATCATCGACAAATTTTTGCAGCTTTACCGTACGACGCCAGTTCCAACAGTAGCGTATTTCCATTTCCGTAACGTATTTCCATCTGAAGCGTTTCTCGGTAGGTGTGCCAGAACAGTCCTTGATGCTTTGATTCTATCGCTACACCAGGAAAAGCGCAATGTTCAAATTCATTTGCATTGAATCGCCATCATGAAGCACGCCCGGGCATTTCATGCCAGGTGATAGTATGTACGTAAATGATTTTCATGACAGGAGATCAACCTGGATTCCTCGCCGTAACATTGAACGGATTTCAAATGTTGTTTACAGAATACAAGTGGATTTCATTATATGGACTAGACGTATAAACGCTATTAGACCCCGTTTAGAAGTGCAAGATCTCCCATAAACAGGAAGCTTAACTACCGTAAGACATTTTGGTGGATACCTATCAAATTACCACCTCGGAAGAGCCTGTCGTCAAAACAGAAAACCTCACAACAGAACGAAGACACAACGCGACTTAGAACTCCTGTGCAGAGACTCAAGATTAACCCAAGACGTAAAGCACAGGAATCAAAGGTATCCTGCTATTCAGTTCAGCTTAAAGGAGGGAGTTGTTACACGGACTTGCGTTTGATAGACCTTAACAGCTAGATCTTTGACGTCCGTCACTGCCCTGTCACGTGATTGTCTTGCACACACGCACCAAGGTCGTTCCGAGACTGACCGCTTACCACACACGACTATGTCCTTTCATGTGGTTGACTGATTGCACTATTGATCATTGTGTATATGTTTGCTCCGGCAAGCCAGTTATCCAACACATCTCGTCTCGCGCGGTGATGTACTTGCTTCCCGTTCAGAGAAGGGTTCTGTTACATTCAGACGATATGATAGGTTGCACGTCATATATAAGAAACTCCGAACCGGTTAATACGCAGTTACCAAATACGAGGCTCGAACTAGGAACCGTTAGGATGTCAGTGCGAACCTCTACCCCTTTAGCCACCGAGGTCAAGACAGGCAAAGCTTGGTTAAGTACGACGCACCTTTGTCGCTAGCATTGCTGTGGCTTTCAGAACCTTAATCACTAAGCGCCCAGTACATGAGGAGCATATCATGTTTGACACTTATGTCCGTTCGGTGTTGTTCATGTATGGTGGGAGTTATAAGTAGTTATTATGGATGCGCATTATCTGTTGGTTGACAACAGAATATCTGCTTCGATGTTGGACTGCCTGTTGACTTCAAACCTTCACCGTCGTTCGATTATTCTACATGCTGGTGGAAGTGCTGCCTCGATGTTTGATCGTTTCTAACATTGTGCCTCGTTAGTTGAATCTCTGAACCAGGCAGTTATTGAGCTGGAAGATGAAAGCGAATAAGTTCGTTGCAAGTCTTAGTCGGGTATCAGCCTGTCGTGTTGCTAGATGTGGACCTCGATATCAGATATTATGCGTCATTGTGCATGACACTTTCACCAAACTGTCAGCGTTTTCGCATTCGCTGCCTTATTCACAGGCTGTTTTTACTAGTGCATTCCAGCAGAAAGAGTAACAATATTGGCTTAAGTTTTACTAATACTGTATTATATATACTAAGAGACTTGGGTGTCTGGAATTTGATACACTTTATATGCGCGTGGATCTTAACTGCTTAACAGAAATGAACCGCGTAGGCAATCTACAATGGGAAAAATTCATTCCGAAATCAAAGATTTTAAATGCCTGCTACCCGGCACTTTGCGTTCTCTTCGAATACACGATAGGTATTCCATTCATCCTCAACTCACAATGAAGGCCAAACTTTAAGGCGTTGCATCTACCTTGCCTACAATAGATTGTTAACTAGGTAGATTACTCCGAAGCTCGGTCGAGCAGCACCCGTATCTCCTTTACTGCACATTTTGCTCGGGAGAATATTCATTGAAAGGAAAGTGTTTGAGCAAAAGGTGAGGATATCGGACGAGATCCACTAAACTTACCGTGCTTTGGATTTCAGGCTTATGGGCGTTGCGCGCTGTGGTCAGTTGGCGTGTACTTGCAATCTTAGATATTGCTGGGTTGGAGACGTCAGTGTTTGCTTGGTTCAGCTAAATAATGAAAAATAAATAATGTTCTATGACATAGCAAATTGGTGATGATAGCTTACTTATTCCATAATTGCACGGTGGGACAAGTTAATTTACAATATTGCTGATAAGCATCTGCAGTGTAAATGGAATCTCTGTAGGTCACAAGCATGATCAGTAGTTATCTACCAGCGTTAACGGACCCACAATATTTTGCAAAGCGGTTATTCGATGTTAGGCATAACATGGCTCATTCGAGTTCACTTTTGGCTCTCTAACGTAAGGAGGAGAACCGCAGGGATAGGTCCGAACAAATATGCTCGGCGATGAATTGCAGAGATGCCATCGACTGATCATTTGTGGGGCTAAATTCATTCCTCGTAACCGTTACAACGAAGTCGGATCACGCCGGGAGAACCACATGCTAACATTTTTCCGGATCGCTAGTAAGATGAGCTAATTATAGGATAGTATAGGGGAATTCTGACAAATGCTATATATAAATCGACCATTTAGCGCTTGTCCAATTTGCACTCTGCCTGCATGCGTTGCTGGAGCGGTATGAGTTTTAGATGTAGAGGTGCTCACAGCCCCATTCTGAGATGCGTAACACAATTATAATTTGTGTTCAGCCCATGTAAGAAGACATCCTCACTAACTGCGTTTGGTCATACGGCGAGTTACTAGAACATGCTTTCATAATAGTCAGTTAAACGGTTTTGTTCACCTTTTTAGGGATCAAAAAATGCAAATGTCTTCATCCGCAATACTCATATTCCGATGCTCACACGGACTTCCTTACAACGTGAGGAATAGCAGTTTGGTTATCGTAGATTGCTGCTTGCCAATTCTGCGTGTGTCTAAATGCTTCCGACATTATAAATTACCAGCAACATGGGCATAAACTGCGCTCGCAATGCAAACTTTCTTGCTAGAAACGAAATCCGTCCTAACGTATCTATACGAGCAGCACGAGAGGTAAGCTAACAGGCGTGAACTCGAAAGTGTTAAATGGAATGGGTACGCGCGGGCGGATTTCGGTAAAGTTAATTAGATTGGAATAGCTATGTGATCAATTTTATCATTGAGCAGACCACAGAAAGAGGAAAATGCTCAAGAAAATGGTAATGGTTGTCAGCTGTAAGTTCTAAGCTGATATATCTCCGAAATCATTACGGCTGTCTCGCGAAATTTCAGGGCAGTTGACGGATCAAGTTCCTCAAGGTGGCGCTGGTTGCTACGGCTCAAACTTGAAAGTGGCTACCACCAAACAGTGGAGACTAATAGCATGTTGAATCTGTCCAGACAATCGATGTCATTTAGCCCAGCAACGCAAAATCGGAAGTGAGCGCATGTGATCTATAGATGTAACCATGCTCTTTCCCTAATACACACCGGTCTAGCAGGTCTCCTCATCTGATTTTCCCGACTGTGCTGGTGGCGCATCATTCAGGGAGTAGAGACAAGGCATCGTTACAACTCAAGTTTTTATGCTTCAGTCAGATTGTAAACGACAAATAGTAAGGGTATTTTGGCAAATAATAGATGTCCCATGTCAAACCATTACAAGGCTGCAAATTAACCAAGGAAGGTTCAAATAGACATAGAAATGCAATACTGGCATATATAAACAAGACAAGCTCAGTGCACAAACAACAGCGTCTTTACAAAATACCTATATGGTGTGAAAAGCACAACACTTGTTATTGTATACTCAAACCACCTAGTCACTTAGTGTCGTAAAACCCATGATTTGCGTCGTGCAGGGAGACAAGGTATGTTTAACAAGCAATTTGCAGACTGAGTTTTAACAGGTAACGTACGTGTCAGTGTTGGTGATCTAGAGCCGGATGCCAGTTACGCTTACACGGAAAATTCCATAGGTGTGGAGGGAAATTCACACAGTGGACCATGGTTTAATACTACGGAGTGCAGCGCCATCAACATGAAATGGCTGTTGGACATTTGCCCACCGGCTAGCATCATGACAAGTCATCTTGTCACCAGTGCGCCAGGATTATAGTGAAGCAGTGAGCGAATAGAACTGGACGGAAATCGCTTTGATTCCTCCCATATTTTGCTACATGTATGCCACCCTACTTTCATGGACAGCAGGTTGAAATAAGATGAATGGTTGCATGCAATGGCGGTGATTTGTGTTGAAGCCGCTGGTTATCGGCCGGTCAGCATACTATATGAATAGGAAGGACAATGGTACAGTAGAGCAGTTGTTCTCAGTAGGAATCGAAGCAGCTAGCAGCTACTGTGAGGAGGTTCGAGGAATCGATCCAGCACATCACTTGAGCCAACTCATATCAGAAGGACAGTGGTTATGATAAAGAAACCAGACAATGTTTAGGCACAAATAGGGAACCTGTCACCGGTCACCGCTATCCAGGTACAAGGGCTGCTGGCGATGCGTATGAGTGCGTGTTTGTCTCAGCTTTGCTATTGATTTTTTCACGTATGCATGTGACTTACGTTTCCGACATCATCCTTTGGCTTAGTGACAGAAGCAGCCGGCGTCAGGCAGCAATAGGTCCACAATGTGCCAGTGGTCCGAGAAACGTAAACGATTTAGGAGATCCAGAAAAGCGAAACTGCCATCTGGCCCTTTAGTAGATGGAGGCCCTTGATGGTTGCACTAATATATGCAATGCTACTCTTCCTCCTTTTATTCTCTGCCGACGTGAAGACGTTTTAACGTCAAATTACCGAAGGCTATGCTTCATTACCGGCACAAGGAACTGGACGCTAATTAGGCGACCGCCTGTTCTATCCCTAAAACCCTAACCTGACCTGACAGCTTTTACCTGCACACATGTGCTGAATTACATGTTGCACGTTTACTCTCGCTAATATATTTTTGTATTATTATGCCGCTGTTCTGCCTCTAGTTGAGTGCAACTGAATGACAAGGAAAGTTTTACGGATCGCTCCTGACATTTGCAATTACGGCATCTTTTCCCTATTACATTTGTTTTACTGAACAGCATACTATACAGCAATGAACACAGTAGAAAACCCACTTTAATAATTATATTGTTATGTACTTACTTCTTGGCGGCTGATGATGCGGAAAACACAAAACACTGGGCCACCAACTCGGTAACCCGTGCTATGGACATTTTGACATTTTGACAGTTTACAAACACGTACAGAAATGAACCTAAACTCTTTGTCATTATCCCCTGGATGACATTTGGGGGAGGGCAAGCCACTAAATTAACATAGCGCGACAACTGCTGAGCGTGAGGGCAAAGTATCTTATTTCTCGACCTCTTACTACGCTCCATGATTGTGTATATGAACAGGATCTGCCGACGTAGTTCAATGTAGTAATGTTACTACAGGTATAATTTATAGGTGTTCTCGAAAAGCAAGCAAGCCTCGTTTTCATTTGAAGACGAAACAACCCTGACATATGCAAATGCCTATGATAGAGTCCGGCAGCTTTCCAATCGCGTTCAGGACGTAGCTACATTTCTGTCTTACCAGTCGTAAATAACCTCTCTAGGATCAGCCGAGACGACACATCATTTCAACAGCGCAGCGCAGCAGATTTCTTTCCTATGGCTGCGGTAAGCGTCACTCGTCCCCGACTGACTGTTAAAACCTCCATTCGTTGTGCAGATTTGTGGCGAATATGGTCAAATATAGAAGTTACGTATTTCCAAGCAAAATTACTTGCATGTGAACTTTATACTATAAACTGCATTACTGAAAAGGTATAACATCATTGAATCATTGCGACAATTGTGTTTGATCGAAGCATAACGGCAGTAATGTCATTCTTCTGCTTTTTCAAGACAAACGAGTAACCAGTGGGCTTGAAATTAATAAGATTTCGCAGTTACTCCGATAAGACGGCTTCCCTTACCATTGATTCGAACTCAGATCCACTCAATACACAATATATACAATATACAATTGCGATCATAGGCAGGATAGATGATGGATGTGTTAGGCATATTTATGGCACGCGTATCAAACTAATTCAACAATTTATGCATGTATGTACCTAGAGTGTCTGGACCCGACGTAATTGGCAGCGACGAAATTTTACGTCTTCCTAACAAGACGCTGAACGTTGACTTAGCGAAAACCTATGCGCAGTTATCTGAAATCCTGCGGAAGCATTGGGTCTTGTCGATCAATCCAGAGTAGGTCTTTTGCAGAACTGCGCCGTACACGCATCATAGAAACCACAGGCGGTACTAAGTTAGCAGCTATTTTGTAACTCCCCATACTCCTCGTGATAAGGTCAAGATGGTACTGCGCTGATTCCACCTAGAGGATCAAATTCAACCCGTCTAGTAATCGGAATATCTTTCCCATAAGTTGAGAGTTATAAAGAGCAATGTTGACATAAGAATCTGCGGGGTCTACAACGTTGTGATCATATAGGTATTATAGTTTGGCAGATATGCTCTGACAAAGGTAGCATTCATGCACGCTTCCACCTCATGTGGCGAGCCTTTTACAAAATTAGATCTGAGCCAGGTTTACAAACAAATGAACTTCGAGGTGGAATCACGTGCATACACCACCAGTAACATTTGTCTTGGATTATTCGGCTACGCACAAAAGCCTTCTGGACCACGTTCGATCACTGCTATCTTTCAACGTATTATTGACTCAGTAGTGAAAGGCTTAGCAAGCAAATGTGCACAGTCGCATGACATCTTGATTAAGAGACGAACTATCAACGAACACGTAAACTGTTTCAGGAAGTGGTGGGTTTTCGCCTTGCAAGCGTTCTTAGGTATAAACAGTCACAAATGTCTACTTAACGACACTGCGCCGTGGCGGAAATGACTGGCCAGGAAATAAAGTCACTACCCTATGCATCACAATGGCTAGTCGTTCTACACCACATACCACTAATTCTCATGCGTACGTTCGCATTTATATTTTTACATATCCTCGGTGAACTTATTGGAACTCTTATTATCAATACAGCATCTCAATAGTACACCTTATATTCTTACGTTAATGCACGTAATTTATCGTGAATTTGGTGACAGGTCGTTGCTTGTAAACTTCTGATCAAGCCGTAAATAGCTTGTCTCGTACCAAACGAGAACAAAACGTATATTTATTGCTTTATTTACATATTTTATAAGTTGCTTGTCGTCTGGTAAAGATTATTACACACCGAATATGTTTAAAAACGAAAAATATGAACTTTTTGTTCCGTGTTCGCAGTACCTCAATAATGATTAGCACGAGAAGGGATATATCCCTCAAACAACAGAGAATTACTTGAAGCGTTAGCACCCTAAGTAGTTCATCAACTGAAGTTAATCGTGTGTGCACTTCAGCCAGCTTTCCAGATTCATGCAATCCGCCATAACCCATCTGCATTCACTGTATAGACTCTTACGCGAAAACAAACAAGTATTTAGATCAGGATTCACGCAAATGCATTCAAGAAGGTCACCTAGCGTATGATAAATGCAAGCTTTCTCGAGCATTATGGCTCACGAATGTATATCGCCCTCTCTTGTGATGCTTCATCTTACGATATTTGCGTTGTTTTAACGCACGAATTAGCAGATATCTCCAAACGCCCGCTTGCTTGTGCCGCAAGAACCCCGACAATAGCAGCACGGAGTTATTCTCACCTTGATTGCGAGTCAGTGGCTGTTATGTTTGACACACTCGGATTTCAACAATAGTTATTCAGGTGATCCTTCATGAGCGATGAAAATCATAAATTTCTTATTTCATCCGTTGCCACATTCAACAAATGGCCTCACCCAGAATGGTCCGTTGATCCCTACTTCTAGTTTTAGGTACATACAAACTGCAGGACGCATCCGTACGTCAGAACTACATGGCTGGTATTAGGAGTATACTTCCTTTACTATAGGTGCCTTCGGCAGTGTTGGCTTCACAAGAGCTCAAAAAAGCTGCTTCAGCTTTTCAGTTGTTTTCTGGTCACGTCAACGAAAATTTCAGGAAACTGCTTGAGACCATATTTTATCGATAATGAAAAGCTAGGTACAATTTGGGCGGGCAAATTTCACGTTCTATGTACTCGTACATTTCTGTAATATGGTAGCCGAACCCAAGCTCTAGAATGGATGTTTACGTGGGCGCGCTTGTCATACGCACCCAAGAAAGTTCCTTCCCGTACCCTCTGTAAACTACATGATGCTGACCCATGAATCAATAAATTATGAGCGCTAGCTGGCTTTAATCTGTGGTGAACCGAATTACACGGTAATATCTTGTTGATGCTTGGAAGTGGTGGACTTTTTCAAAGGAACCGGCACGTCGCCACCAATGTTGCACCAATGCAGTAATGGAAGTGGCCTGAATCACCCTGAAAATGAATACACGTATAGGAATTACCGGGCCTTTCAAAACTCGGATGATATTGTTGCTCATTTATACCCAATCTGGAAAGAGGCCCACATGCTACCTTCAGCAGTATCAGCTAGCGACATAAGTAAACTGAGTACAACGTTCGCGACATATGGCCACCCCGAAAAATGTGTAGCTGACAATGGGTCAGTGTTCAGCAGTGCTGAGTTTTGCAAAGCAATCTAAATTAATACCCACACACTACGTATCCTAATTACCGTAACTGATATACGCATGTCGCATTTGCATATAGTGACAGCTAAGAAACCTTGATTGCCATTGCTAATGCGTATTCCTACCAACGAGACTGTTGTTACCTGCATGTCTATGGAGAAAGAGTCGCCTCGCTTTAACAATGAGTGGGCTCAACGGAACTACCTGGAGTAGAACACAAGGCATCGTCCAGATGTGCCATTCATCACGACACGCATCAGTATTGCGCCAGCACACTGCGCCGACGCTTCGCCAGCATATGCCCACCGAGTGGCTCGAGGGCTATGTTTACCACGTGGTGACCTCACCTAAGCCGATTGGCACCAAAGACCACCAGATTGTGACGAATGCGTGCAACCCATTCAGCCACTGTCAATGGCAGTGGCTAGTCTGCTAGGTACTGCTATATCCCAGTTAGTTTGCAAATTATGTAGCCCAGCCAACGGTCCCCATGGCTAAGTGGTTTAAGCTGCTAGCTAATTGACGTCTGCCTCTAACAGTCATATGTTCGATTTTCCTTAGAGGACCGAGGGAATGCACACAACTGTGAAGACCCAATAGGGCGAAACTCGTCTGGTGCTTTTCCGGACTAGGCTGTGCTATCTAGCTTGCGCACTACTGGGATGAAAACCTAAACAAACTTACAACCAAAGTCCTGCTGCTTACCAGTAATATAAAATAGCAGTTACTTTGACGCCAACAGAGTTGCAGGATCTTTTGTGAAAACAAGGAACAGGGGTAGCCCGAGTATAGATCCCTAAGGTACGCCACACTGAACCTAGATTGGTTTCCACGGAGTGCTGCAAACCCTGACATTCAGGTGACGTTGAACAAAAAAGTCCCCTAGTTATCCCTAAACGGGATTGCCGATATCATCATGCAAATGTTATCCAGTATACTACGCTGGTCCAGACGGTCAAATTCCTGTGAGAATTCTAGGTAGGCTATATCCACATCTACATCGGCAGATTCCGTCCAGCTTGCACGAGCTATCAACAGATTACTGATGCAAGAGCAATTTTGGCAAAATCCGTACCGTTCCGGAACGAGCAGCTTGTTATTCACCAAGTACTCCATCAGCGCCTCAGCTACAGCAGACTTCATCAACTTGGAGAGCATCGGAAGAAGTGTACTCGGGTGATCATTCGCTGATGTTGCACGGCTCCCACGTTTATAGATTTGGGTGATGCTCCCGTGCTTCTACATCTTAGGAACGTGCATCTCACTAAAAATTGCTGAAATGGTGGTGCTAACTTTTCTGTTAAGCTTATGATGGCAACTTACAATGACTTCGTGCAAATGCGGTCCGCGCCCAGAGAGCTGTTTTTTCGCAATAATATCAGCCACTTTAACACAGGTGCGCCTGTGAAGTATATGTTGTTACGGCTTGAGGTTGGTATGCCCTGCGTAGTAATTGTGCAGGATGGTTGCATACTATAGAAGGTACGATCAAATTTTTGTCAAATAACGTTGGCCGCCTCTTGTGCCGTTTGCGCCAACTCGCATGTTGTGTGCACAGCCGGAATTCTGCGCTTCACGAGCCGAAGTTTGCTTATATGTCTGTATAGCAGCTTTGGTTTAGAGCAAAATTTTACCACAAGGTCTTGTTGATACTCTACTTTTTCCTCCCGGACGACTTTGACACAGTGGTTCCTTCGTGTTGTGTAGACCCTCCAACTATCCTCGCTCAGAGAGGCTATATGAGCATGCCATGACAAACCGCTCAATGCTTTGCATTTCCGGATTCTGCTCCTTAGGAACGACTTCATCTTTTTGGGTCAATGGATTTTGGTTTCAGATGTGCTTGTCACGAGACTGTTGAATGTACTGACAAATTTCCCGCGGGTCACTTTAGGGAAACATACAGTTAGGAAAGACCAGGTTATCGCACTAATGAGTTCGGACAGTTTATCATAGTTGCTTATGCAGTAAGATTTCTTAATACTTTCTTTATGCCACTCTGCATAACACACTTATTGGAACATCAAGTTTGCGTGATCGCTGCGGCCCAAAGGAGTGCGTATAATTACTACGTCGATCATGCGTTCCTCGTTGGGAAATACGAGGTCCAAAGTGGCCGGTCTCTTTCTTATCTGGAAACGCGTTGGAAAAATGACGTCGTTGTACAGCAATGCCTCGGCTGATTCATTTAGAGCGGCGGGTGTTTCTAGGCTTGCAGATTAAACTCTCTTACCAGAAGAAATCGGCTATATGAGCTTTCCACTAGACTCTTTACAAAGGAAAATAGGGCCTTGTCCATTTTTAAAGTGGACATTAGTGGGTGGCATACAATGGCCACTAGTCATCTACTTCCTTGTCGTAAGTGTAGGCTGCACCACAGGGCGTCCACAGATGGAATCCCAGGATCGTTTAGGCGCTCAATGAGAAAGTCGGAACGGTTGTAGAAACATACACCGCTTCCTTTTTGGTCGGTCGTTGCGTAGGAGTGACATACCAGGCGTCGGTAATCACGTCGTTCAGTCAGGTCTCTTTTCCCATGATGAAGTTCCAACATATTGCGGTTTGACGAGCCCGAAGTTCTGCTAAATTAATGAGAAGCCCTTTGGCGTTTGCATACAAACAACTGCGAGCCACGGAAGCAAAGCCTACTTGAGCAAGCATAGGTTTCGCGAGAAATTACACCGACCCATGTGGGACCGGCGTACAGTCGTTTTTGGACATATTTCATGCCAACACCCCTTGGCGGTTTCGGCCTTTTGCATAGAGCAGCCACTACTTTGTCCTTTAGAATGGATCTGCAACAGAATGTCTGTTTCTTTTATGGACGTTTGGGGACTTTCACTGCCTTCTTGTTGTCAAAGGCCGAAGGCGGGGCTAGCGGCTTTTCGCTGTTTTGTGTTCCCTCACCAAATAGTGGACTGGCTTCGACCGCTTTCAGACCTATCACTGGCAACAGCTAGGTGCGTTAATTGTGCTAACTTTGGAGCACACTTCCAATCTTTTGTTTGGAGTACAGCATGAAGTTTAACACTGTTGGCCCACTTCCTTTCATTTGGGTGATATGCGGATGCTTACCATCGAGTTGGCAGTCAAGTCATGGAGATAAAGAGCTTCATGGATATACCGCCATTCGTCCAATTCATAAGCTTTGACCTGCGACCCGTCGGCTTAATGGCTTTCAAGGACCCCTAAGAAATAATAGGCCATTCCTCGGTTTGATAGCGGCATTATCCTTGGTTTTGCTTTTTTTTACCCTCCTTTAGTCCAAGGGACATCAGAAGACACACGAACGCCACAAGGCACATCACGAAGGCTGTAAGCTGACAAGGTGGCGGTCTCCACTTCGGCACCTGACGGAAGTAGCACCTGAAGTAGCCTTGGCGCGCCACAGTGAACTGAATTTTGGTAGCGGACGAAACGACACAAGCTAGCCTGTTTGGCATAGATTCCCATAGCTTTGAGTATTGTTCCCCATTGTTTCATGTCGTCCAGTAATTTGTCTTTCCCAGATTTTGCCTTTGACTCAGGCACGTTGAGGCATATTATCTTTATCGAGTTCTGCGTCTTATTAGAGTGCGTAATTTAAGATAAAATAACGCCTCCTTTTACTGATGGCCTGGTTGGCAGTCTTCCAATAGGCGCATTGGTATTCGTGTCATCACTAATACTCATTGCAGTACTTGCAGACATAATGTTACCCTTGCCCTGGGTTTGCATGTAACCATGTCGGATGCCTAAGCTGTCAAAATTTCGGCGGTGCTAGGTAAACCCGAATGAATAGAGTGTTATGTAAGACAGGCAAAATTAGGTTTGCCGGGTGTACAGACCCTGGCTCCTAATTCTCGCTATTAGGGTAGTTGCCTCTACATTGTTGACTACACACTAGTGTTGAATATGTTGTTCCACGTTTGAAGAATGATTTTGGCAATGAGAATCGAGTTCCGATGCAGCTGGCTTCGCGGTGACATCTAGAGCAGCCGTCGCACGCAGCGCAGTAGCTGACACTTTGTCACATTCCTGAGCCAGTACGGCAACACACCTTACTATTGGGTCATTCATACCCTGCACAGAACCAATCGGTGTCTGGTCTGCACTGTAGTTCTTTCCTTTTCGTTTCACGTTAATTTGCACACTTAAGATGGTTATTCTTACTGCACTTACCACATTTTACTCCAGTTCGAATATTCTTAGAGCACGATTTCGAAGCGAACAGATCTTTTGTTTGCGGAAGTCTAGACCTGTACACATGGCTTTACTTGTTGTCACGTTACTCAACATTGCAGAGGCCTGAGTCACGTGTGCAGCTTATAGGCGCCGAACGTAGTGTGATGGGCACACCATGTCCGTCGCCAACTTTCTGGTATGGGAAGTGACGGAATAGATATCGATCAAGTCGGACTTAGGCACAGCGGACAGTGTTGATGCATGCGGCAGAATACCTCCTAGTTTGACGCGTGTTAACAAGATGGCTGCTAACAGTGATGCAACTATCAAATTCTTGTAGTTAATTCTTGTAGTAAATAAATGGCTGGATAGAGCTAAGAGCACTCTATTGATTAAGGTTACAAGCGATGGTATATACTGGAAAATAAGGATTGCTGCGCGAATGGGTAGCTGTGGAAATCCTGTTGAAATTGCACTAACGGAGGCAACGATAGTGGGTGCTATACAATTCTGCAGCGGTAGGTCCACTGGATAGCAATGGCAACTCCGAGTTGGACAAGTGTAACCAAACTACGTTGCCCCGAGAATTGTGAGTGGTAAATCCAACAACAGAGAAGCGTCGAATCGGCACGACCACGCGGCATGAGACACTACCAAATGGTTGAAGAGCGATGTTGGTACAAGTTTCTGGGGGACTACAAACATCCAGGTACTACAGCTAGACAGCCTCTGACAAAGAAGAAAAGTTACCACGCCCATAGCTGTAGAGGGCAATTTATATTATTACATCCGGACCTTTGTTAAAGTCTACATGTGCGGTGGTAAAGGTAACCTGCGTACGCAGTAATTGCTCACAGCCAAACGACGCAAGGGCGACAGCACACGAATAGCTGGCTGTACGCAGCCGCGTATTCTGGCCAGAACATCGATCAAGTAACTGAGGTCAGACCACTAGCGAGTGGGTATTCCATAGCCAGACACACGCACACGTTCCATGCTGAAAGTGAACACGGATTGGAGATAGTTAATCATACGCCACACCATTGCCTATCATTAAGTTGTGCTCGATGAGGGGTAACGTGTGTACGCCACCAATAGCAGTCACTTTATATTAATGCGCAAGCTCGGCCCTTGCTGCCTTTTAACGTGTTGTTAACTCACTGATGAAGACATACCAAACATATGCGCATACTGGGATGACATCTTGCTTATTGGACAAGCTGTCACCCAGCACTTACCTTCTTTCTATGTCGTCCTGAAAGGATTACCAGACATTAGGTGGGTATAAAAAAAGAAAAGTGCGAATTACTCGTGCCTAATGCACAGTACCTCGTAATGGATTATCACGAGAAGGACTGTGCCTGTCAGCACTACAGAGTGCTACTTGAAGCGCCAGCAGTCAAAAATGTTCATGAAATACAGTTATTCCTATGCGTTGTTCACCCAGCTTTTCAAGTTTATACCATCCACAGCAAACCATCTGCATTCGCTTCATCAACTCCTACGGAAATCCGCACAGGATTTACGCAAATACTTTTAGTGCTGTCAAGAAGTTTGTGGCATCCGCAGGTGTCCTTGTGCATTGTATCATACGAAAGCATGCTGCGCAGTCTTGCAGCTGTATTACTGCTCGAATTAGTGGTTATGTTCCAAAGCTCGGTGGCTTATGTTTTAAGAACTCTGACCCTGGCAGCATGGAATTCTTCGCAGCTTGATCGAGACGCAGCCGCTGTTATTTTTGGTACTACCGAATTTTACAAATATTTATTTAGTCCGAATTTCTTGATCCATACAGAACATGAGTATCGTGCTTCTGTTCTGGGCCACAAAAGTGACTTCGTGTAATGGCACTGCCCAGAATGGTTTATTGGTCCCAAATTCTACTTGTATATACGTAAAAAATCATTACCTTACTGCCCGGCAGAATACCATGGTAGTTCTGCTTAGTCTACTTCCGTTACTATAGGTGCATGCGGCAGAGTTTACTGTACAATAACTAGTAAAGCTTCTTAAAAATTTCAGTGATATCTCGGTCACCTCAGTAGACACATGTAAAGAAAAGGAAAGAGATTCTATTTTAGCGCCATCGCAACGTTACGTTTAAATTGGGCGGACAAGTAACATCAACACATCACGCGTGTTCCCGTGATAAGTAGTCTGAATTAGGCTGCAAAGTGATTATCTACTACGGGGCGCATTAGTTATGGTCCCCAAAAGAGTCCGGTCATGCACACTAGATGCTTCACATGAAGCGCACCGAAACGTTACCAAAAATCAGTTTGCCTGCTCGGTTTACTATTTGGTGGACAGCATTAGATGGTACCATTGTGTCGATGGTTGAAAGTGAGAGTGAAGTCAAAAGAACCAAAAAGCTGCCCCAAATCCATGCACCCATACAGTCATGGAAGTAGACAAAAACGTCTTGGAAGCACATCCACGTATAAAATTTCGGTCTTTCCGTATGTCGGACGATCCGGGTTCATGTTAACGCCAATTCTCAGTGCTGCTTGCCCACATTCTTGATTTAGCAGCTTCAGATAGTAACACAAGTAAACTACTCACAACGTTTGCCACTTTTGTCCACATCGAAACATTAGTATCAGACAAGTGGCCAGCATTGCCAGTGCTGAGTGCTGATTAAGAGACTGGTTTAAAGCTAACTCACTACGTATCCTAAGTAACGTAACTGATATGCGCATGTCGAAGTTGTAGATAGCCAGAGCTGTGAAACCATGTTTGCTAATGCTAGCGTGTACTCCTACCGTTGTGACTGTTGTTACTTGCATATTTTTGGATTAAGAGACGCATCGCTTCGTCAACGAGTGGGTTAGAACACAATGAATTGTCCAGACGTACCATTCAGCACGGCGCGTATCAGTATTGCGCCGACAAACTTTACCGGAGATTCCTTGCAAAACGAACATATAAAGTGACGCGAGGGTTTAGATAATTTCGTGGTAACTTCATCCACGGGGACGGGAACTAGTGTTCTCCGGATTGCCACGCAGGAGAGCAGTCAGTTTGGTCTGCGGTCGACGTCCTGTATGGGCATTCACTAAATGTATACCGAGTCCAGTATGCACACGCGGTTGAAGCAGAGTATGTTCCGTACATATGAACATTTTCTTCTATAAGCTTTGGTATCCTCTATCCAAAAATAATTATTTAATGCCAAAAACTACGTCACAACCTTCATTCCATCTGGTAGACTCATGCGGATTCAATTCATACTTGCCCGTATCGAACCTTTCGTTGGCTTGCCAACCAACTTCCTTGTGGTGACATTTGAGTGGAAGGAAACATCCTGCTACAGACAATGGTTCTGCGGCAGCATTCCATTACCTGGTGGGTTTTCGCCTTGCAAGCTTGTCCCTATAAAACTCCACATATGTCTGTTTTAAACCGCTGAGACTTGGCGGATTTGACTCGCCACTGACTGAAGTCACTGCCCCTTGCTTCACTCCGGTAGAGCACTGTATTCCAATACCATCTTGCTTAAGTCGTAAGAGGAATTGGACTTATGTTCGGTAACTGAACAAAGGAAAAGCGTATGAATTGAACAATCAGTCACAGACTTTCAGTGGGCGTGCTAACTGCTCACTTGTGCACCCCTGGTATTTTCACAGTTACTCAGCGACAATTTGTCGCACGCCGTTGGATCTATACTTTTTCTTAGTAGTTTCACGAGTTCCACCTACTGATACAATTTTCTCTAGTACATTGCAATGCATGTTACGTTACTGTGTGTGATGCACATCTATTCCACTAATAAAAACATGCTCCTATTATTCCAGAAGTAAGCTCAGCTACTAGCCAAGTTTGATGTAATAGTGACCACCAAAATCACCACAGTTCGGTAGGCATGATGGACAGTGCAGCCCAAGCGTCCCCATTAGTGCTGCTCCAATCCTGAGGAGAACTGGTGGTAACACCGTAAGGAAACGACAACAATAACCCAGAAAATCAAATCCTGTTCAAATACCACTCGAGGCTCACATTTGGCTAATGCGGTTCTTAGTTCGATCGGAGTAACTACACTTAAGGCTACTTCAAATCTCGCGAGTGCATAGCAAAATAGCCAACTAGTATTAGAGGAAGTTGGGTTACGGTTGCTTCCAAGTACAGCCGTCATTTAAAAGTAACAGCACTCCCAAATGAATCGCAAACTGAAGGGCGAAGTAAAGTTCTCCTAGTAAAACCAGCACCGATTTCCTGCTATACATCTCCGAGTATTCCAATCACCAACCGCGGCATGTCGAGAGTTGTAAAGAAAAACAACCTGTACTGAGCGTACTGGGATCCAATATCCCAGTAACAAAATCAACATCAATAAGAGACAGCCAACTGGACAATTTCAATCAGTCAGACATCAAATGTAACATAATCGGAGTGGTACTGAAACCTCTACAGATAATGGGAATTACGCGGCACACAAACTCTAGGCATTTTGTGGAGCCAAGACCTCTGTCCGTTGTGTTTGCCTCCAACACCAATGTAGAATCAGCTCTACTGTCGACGAGTAGGCTCAGAAATCAACACTGCTTCATCAGTGTCTTTCTAGAGATCCTTGGTGCCAGCATTAGCTAATTAACAGCAACTTAGAGAACTACGAGAACGAAACTTTGACCAGAACCATACTTCTTCACGGAGCTCTTGAAACTGCGGCACGCCAGGGGCATAAAACAACAACCCGTGCTGAAGGAAAGTGGTCTTATATTTGTGAAACACTCTCACTGTATGGTGTGCTAGCGAGATCACTGTCACGGCTGCCTACGTCACCGAACTACAGAGGACGTGGCCCGAGAGTGTTGAAAGTGGTCCTACAATCAAAACAAGTGATTATCCTGCTGTTAAAACACTGGTGCTTGTTTCGCTGCAGGCAACCATCTGAGCTTCCGCTGAAGACAGTTAGTGGTATGTGATAATACGTCACACAACAAACCAAACTCGAGGAGAACTATAAAAGTAAAGTGTACAGTAGTGTGTAATAAGCCAATGAACCCTGTTGTAGGTCATATTGATCAGACAACTTACACTGTACGTAGAAGAGTAGATAGGAAACTCACTACGCTAACGCTCAATAAGCCGTCGAACAGTTATCCAAGTCCACACCAAAAAAGGATTATTCGCCGGCTACTCACTGGTCGGTGAAACTTCACGTATGTGTTGCACAATCTCCGACACATTGCTTAACTCTGAGAAAATATCATGTATCTACAAAAAACCCCAAACGATCCTCGGCGAACTGCTTTGTCAATCTCTACGAAGTCAATACCGTATTCCTCAATTATAAATGACTGACAAACTGGTCTCGAATCCACCAAGCGCAGCCTAAAATGCACGTAAATTATGGCATCTAAAGTAGACATTAGTCCTCCAAGCCCCAGTACACAGCTCAGATTTTATCATTCATGAACATGGAAGTAAACAGGTGACTCACAATGTCAAGCATAAGGGAAGAATGTAAGCTACTACAGATCGGTTCGTAGAAACTGTTGATTCGCTTGTACATACCTGAATCTGATGAGATCCATGTCGCATATCATATCATGGAAACGTGTTCGCGGGAGCATTTCCCAGGAACAAAAGTGATCCGTAAGCGTACAAGCGATGGACAAATGGAATATATTGATGAATGGAACCTAAATTGAAATACACCAAAACACTAACCCCTATTTTTGAGGTCTTGCGCTTTGATCCAAGCCTTGTTTGCTGCAAAGAGAGTAAAATGTGAGCTACAGATAAGTGATATAAAATTAGCCTTCCTTAGTTTTAAATGTCATGGACATAAGATCTGGTGAGAAGAAGTCGCCTTCGGAGGCTATCCAATGTCATCTACATTGGTAGGAACATGAGCGGTAGTGGAAGGTATGTCGTGCCGTATCCCAGCTAGGCTGCAAATTATGCAGTCCAACCACCGTCTCTTGGCGCAGTCACTTATGCTGCTGGCTAGTTGGCGTTAGCCTCCAGCAGCCATGGGTTCGATCCTCAGCAGAGAACCGAAGGATGCGCATCACTGCCGAGCCCTAAGTGAGCAAAATGCGCGTCTCGTGCTTTTCCGGATCCGGGTTGCGCTACGTAGCATGTAAGCTACTAGAACGAATATATTAACATAATGCTAAAGATGGCTTGGAGTGCGGGTAGGTGAGAGGATGGATCTGTACAAGCGGATAACCTGAATAGACTCAGGTTACCAGGAGTCGTTTCCAAGATGGTTGTAAAAGTTCGCCTTACGGTTTGCATGTATTTATATTGCCGCTCTTAACTTTTCAGTGTTAGTAACTCATCCACTGAGACTTCAATTATATCCTGTAATGGTCGTCTTATAGCTAACCAGGGGTCGCCGTATCTGCTGCAAATTGAGGGGCGGATAAGCGAAAATATGCTAGCGCTGCTGAGTCTTATTTTTCTCCAAAGTCTCTTACTTCAATCCGAACCCCGATGGCCAACATACCCACCACAACTTCTAGCCTAATTGACAGCAACCGTAATGCAACTGGAGTCACATCGTGCGGGGGTAACTTCCCACACCACCATCGGTAGGCCTATCAACAACAGTCCCTAATCCAGCCACACTGCCTCGCACCCCAACGGTATTCAGTTGCATTCTATGGGAAATTCCTCAGCACGCTGCACACGCGCACACGGTGGACACAATAGGTATTGACGTGTTATGTGTCTGAAACAAGTATTAATGTCCGTAACAGTGATATTGAAGTAACTGCGCCCTCATCGTCCTCTCCCTATTAGTTGCACACATCCGGAGACGCTGATGCAAAAACCACGAGTTAAGCTGTGGTGGGCATTGTTCTCAGCTCCAAAGTTAATTCATCGTGGGTAGATTGCATTCCTGTGAGCAGACGTTTGCGACCTGTTTGACGAAATCAACTAGGAAATCAACTAGTAGTACGATAGCCGTTTAATTGTGATTGCCGCTGATGCACGCACCGATTGCTGTTTTGGTGATGCCAAGGACAGAATTTACCACGAAATGACCAAGATACTATGAGGTGTTACTAATTCAAGCATAACAGCTGTTCAGCAGTTGTTTTTTCCAAGAGATCACATAATTTGAATTCGTTGGTTTTTGCTTCAGCATACTAAGAATTGGATCGGAATCAGCGAGAACGTTTAGGGTTGCTTGCAGTTATAAAGGAAATCGATGCAACCATGGACGGTGTTGCTAGTGGATGCCATATAAATAAACAGGCAGATTAACCTACTTGAAAACGGGCCGTATTAGGACAAAATGCTAAACGGACTGTGAGAAGAGGTTAGGTGGTGATTTAAGTTGAACTCGGAAGTTAAAGGCGGTGCTGGATCCGTGATTTTCTGAAATACGATGAGTGTTATTGTTCAAGGCATATGCATGGAATTGATAACGGTCGTTCCGTCTTGTTGGTTCATTGGTTGATGTGCTATTACATGCAGTTTCGGTTCTATCCTTGGTGTGCACTACTCCGAGATGTATGTAGCTGCAGTCCATTTGAAATATCTCATTGTGCACTGGGCCTGAAAAATCGTTGCCGATTTATGTGACGTAGTTTATGATCACATTAGAATAAGTTTCAAAATGGGCTAGCCCTACTTCTTATAGGTTAGTACACTAAACTGAAAGTATGCAAATCTTGAATAGAGGTGCATCCTGGGATTTTGTTTCGTTCGCAATAAGATCTGTCATCAGCGACGAAGGACCGGTAAAGTGCCAATGAACGGTGGTCTACGTGAAATTGCGGAGCGTGTGTTACCTATCTTGCACAGGAGTAATTTTTGCAACCTGTCGTTAACCTCCCATGAATACGTGACAAATGCACTTAAATCATATTACCAGTCACCGAATGCTTGACCGTTAGCAAGGGATCATTTCTAGTAAATATCGCGGCGCTGTCCATAAATTTGTACTGATAACGACAGTTTGAATCACTCCACATTGTTTGACCGTGAGCTGCGGACTTACGTGGCACCTTCACTTGAACTAAGCATTCAGTTGTATACGGGAACACATTCCGTCACTTTTTCAAGTCTCTAACTATCCCCTGTTTCCTTTGCTTATGGTTTATTACTGTGAATATTTATTCCCATTCTTCATATTGCTCTCCTATTATTTCCCATAAGCAGCGGCAATAAAATTAAATTTCAAAATAGCAACATTTCAATCTCGTAACTTAGTAACATAATAGTGTCCAGTCATGTTAAATGTTGTTACACATTGCTTCCAAAATATTTTCCGATACTAGGCACCCCATCGACGGAGAGCAGTGCGTGTGTGTCTATACCCAAGATGAGACAGATGACAAATCCAGATTTGATGTGAAGTGCGCTGATTGCGCTCTACTTATCCCTAATTTACCTCGTTTGATATCGGATCAGAATTTATTCGGTAAAATACAGAGTAAGGGCAACATCTCGGATAAGCTTAGAAGTCGCTGCGAATTCATAATTTCAGGATGTTTCGTATACGGATTGGTTACTGGTAAGCTTGTATTGGTGCTAGGTTTCACTCTTGACGCAGCAGCATCTCCATGCCGGCGAACTTATTGATAGTAGCTCTGCGATCATTTCCAAGAAATGCTGTTATGTATACACACCTAAGAGTTTGTTACATTGGTTGTCGCTGTCCGTGGTTTGTGTTATATTTGGCACGATATGTGCTTCACTTGACTTGAAATCCCACTACCCAATTTGTCGTGAGACAGGAATGAAGAAGTTACCGAGCGTTACTAGGCAAAACTCATGGAATGGTTTGGTGTCTGTTGAAAGAAAACGGTACAAACAGGTCGCTTCTGAAAGTTCTTTTGTGCTTTGCAATCTAGATTCAAGATGCAATTAAACTATATACCCTTCCGGTTCAGCAAAGCTATCAATTTTCCATGACCACTGAACTCAGCTGCGATCCACAGGAATTCATCGGAAAACTCAGGACGTTAATGCTGAGGACTATGATCACTTATGGAAAATCATTTGTGGTCTTCCTCGACACGCTATGAGGTCGTGGACCTCCAAGCGTTCTTTGGTTCACTTGACCGCCACAGAAAAATTCCAGCAGAGAGTAATCTTAATTAATTGCACCACTCCTTCAGTCGGCACTTCAAAAAGAGTTTATGCAGTGATCATGAAGCTTGTTGTCTCATTGTCCTTCGGAAATAGAAGCCACTACACCTTCTGGCAATATTGGGAAGCTATTCCAGCTCAATCAGTCCACTGGACACATAAAGCCTAGTGTCAGTGAGACTACTGGCGAAGCGGGTGCTTTGTCGATTCCCAACCCACAGAGACGTATGAATCAATGGGCCAAACATTTCCCTCGCAGTTCAGTTGATCCTCGCCGTTCAGTTGTGTTCCCTGCAAAACCAGCTTCCCGCCCTAGGTCTTTTGCTTTAGGTACCAAGCGAAAAGGAAATTTGTCTATCGATTCGCCACTTGAAACTATTCTAGGCTGCCGTTTCGGGCGGACGTCCTACAGGAACTGTTTAATGATGGAGCGCAGTTATGATCAATCAGGCAACCTCATGGCTCTACAAACTGGCATGAAGAGAAGTTGCCTTCTTCCTGAAGCGAATCAGCTATTGTTCAGCTTTTTAACATGGGTGCTCGCTCTTATTGTGCTAATCACGGGGGGATCAGACTTATTTCCGTTGCCTTTGACGTAATGGCGATTACTAAACCGCAGTACCGGGTGGAATTAGCTGGCTTCCTTTCTGGCTGTGGGTGAGTGGATCAAATATTCTAACTCCGCCGAAATCTCCAAAACCTCCACCTCTACTTGATGCCTACTATTGTTGCTTTCTTACATGTACATTGATTGATCTACGCTATGGTGTCGCTTGCGAAGGAACGGGTTTCCAGAAAAGTATACCGCCATTCTTCCTGCACTCTACCTCCAAATTTCCGGCAGAGAAATTCTATGCAATCTTTCGTTGTACGACATGGCTGCTCTATGTCACGTTGCACTACAATTTTCGATTTAAGATTTCATGTCGGGAAGTCTGGAGGTTTTCTGTCACTTTGGACTGCAAAGACTGTCCGCTAAGCAATCGGTGATATCGCCGTACTACAAAGCAATCTAAACCGTTTCGCGATTGAGGCATCTATGTACCAAATGTGCTTCGCCCCGTCGAATTGCAAAGTGCTGCTCCAGAATTGGTATTCGCCTGTCCCGTGCTCACTCTAAAAGATGCACAGCCTGTACATATTGACAGCACTGTATACCTGGGCAGCTGAATGTCTGCCGGTGGCGTTATCAGCAAGTAAATATCCACCCGTATCGTCAAAACCTGGTCAAGGTGTGTCAATTTGCAACATTTGTGGTACAGTTGTGAGGTTTTACTCCCCATAAAGGGCTTGTTTAAAATGCCGTCGTGCGAGCGGTATTGATATATTATAGTGACTAATTTCTAATTCGGGTAGACGGAAGGAGTTGGCGCTGGGCCCTTGATAATTAGTGCATAGTGGAAACAACGTATCTGCGGCGGGGAAGTCAGGTGTCGCGTCTTATGGAATGCGGGAAGTCTCTTGGACAAGCTGGTTTTGTTGCGTCATTTACCACGGCTCGGTGAAGTCCTGCATTTAGCACTTGAGTGTTTACCCAACTACGCCTTTTACGCTCGTGCAAGACTTGGCTGGAAAAGACCGCGCGGTGGTCAGCCGTTGGCCTGGTGACAGCATATGATGTCGTAGAATTAATGATTGCAACCTTTGGATTCACACGTCTGACTGTTTGGGGACTAGAGGACGAGAAGTGCCGATAGTTAGAACCAGTTCACGATATAGCACACAACTGAAACCAGTGGAAGATCTGCGTGCATACTGATGTAGAATCAGATAATTAATGTTTAACTGTAGAAAAAGATAGAAAAGTAGAAACGGCGTACGCTAAATGCAAATTTGATCGATGTTTCATTAGTGCGAACCACAGCTGAAGTGTGTTGCTCAGAAGCAGCTTATGTACCATGGAAGCTTTGCGGCAATTAAATCTAAATCTCGTAGTGATTTCCATGTCGTGCTTTCGTTATACTTTCGCTTATACATCTAAACATACAACCTTAACGTTCCTTATATGTATCTGCGTTACTCAAAATGGCTTCGTATGCTGGAACATAAATGTTAACTAGTGGGTTCATGACATTGGGATGTATGATGATGGAGCTGATCACTACGAACGGAAACTATAACCGCTACGCAAATAGGAATTCTGCATATCCCGCTTAAAATCCATGCACTCCACTACGCGAGTTGATCACATTTGAGTTCATCGGGTAGCAGGACTCAAACCCAGGACGATTATGAAGTTTGTTGAGATCCCTAATCCATTAGCCACTGGGTCACGATAGGCAAGGCTTGTTTGATTACAAGGCAAGTTTATCCCTAGCATTTTTGTGTCTCTCATGGGCTTATTTGCTAAGCCCTGAAGTCATGAGTGGACTGAATATGTCTAACCACGGATGTCTGTGCGGTGTTGTTCATGTATGGAGGGAGAACCGAGTAACTTATACTGATGCGCGTTATCTGAGGATTTACACCAGAACATCTGGTTATTCGCTGAAAAACATGATGACGACAAAAGGACAACTGGGTCTCAATCAAGTGATCAGTATGCGATCAGTTTTGCTGCCACAATGTTTACTTTTATTCATGCATCGTGCCTAGTTAGGTGAAACCCTGAGATAGGCAATCATTGCCCGAAAACATAAAAGTGAAAGTTCACTAAATTAAAGGTAAGGCTGCAGACTATCGTGTTGGTTTATGTGGACATAAATAACAGGCACACCAGTGGTTCATCGCGTTATTCTGTTGAGTCTATCATTAAGTCCACAGCGTTTCACATTCGTTTCCTTATTCACGCGCCATAGAAATGTTGACTAATTGTGATCACTTGCTTCACCTGGGAGACAAGTAATAATATGGGTATAAATAATATCGAAGCTGAAATTACTATTAATAGAGCGACCCGAGCCGATGGAAATGGAACCACCTCACATGCGCATGCCGATCTTTTATGTTTGACTGAAATGAACCGACTAGTGAAGCTGTATTTGAAACTATTTCATTGGGAAGATAAAGCTTACATACCGGTCGCATTGTGTCATTGTTATAGCAACGATATGATATTTCATTCAAATTCAAATCCCACCAACGGCAAACATTAATGCAGTGCATCAATCTTGGTCACCCCACCTTGATTCATAGGTAGTTTATTAAGAAGCTGAGATGCGCAACACCATCAAACACTTTATTTCGAGTACGGAGCAGGAGAATATTCCTTAAAATGTGTGTGTTGTACCATAAAGTACGACTATCGGACATAATACACATAACTTACCCTGATTCTAACATAAGGTATATGGAAAATTCTCAATGTATTCAGTAGATTCAGGGTTGAATTTTCGGTTCCTGCTGGGATGGAGAAGTCACAGTTAGCATGGTTTTGCTAAAAATGCCAAAGTAGATGGTGTTAGATGGAAACCAAATAGCTGATGATAACTTGGATGTTCTATGAGTGTTTGGTGGCGCAATTTATTTACACGTATTTGCTACATAGAATCCTCTTTGTGAATGGAAGCTCTGATCACTGGTTATCTACCAGCACTGGCAGACACAAGACATTTAGTAAAACCGTTATTTGAGGTTAGACATAACCAGTCTAACTCGAGTTCACCTTTGTCTCTCTAACATTCGACATTGGTAGAGCATCGGAGATTTGATTCTAAACAAATACGCTAGAAAATGTATTGTTAAAATGTAACCCACTGATCAGGTGTGGGGTTAAATTCATTCCTGGGGAATGTTACCATAAGATTAGACCATACATAGTGAAAATGATGTGTGTTTCTCGTGGTACAGAGAAACCCAGCCTACAAATGAACGGATCATATTTACATTGCAACATGCTTCGACATGCCTAGCTGTCAATTGTTTGGGTTTTTACAGGGTTACAATAGAGACGTTCTTGCGATTATTTTTCTTTTGGAATTTGGTCGCTTTATACTACTAGTTCGCGGGCATTCTCATTTGATGGTTTTCGGTGCAGCTTGTTTTTGTCATCATGGCTACCGTTTGATGGGGGAGAGAATGAAAAGGATGAAACTGTTAGATTCACCAGTCAAAATCAGCTGAGTAATGCACCATCTTACTTAATAGTCTATAGTAATACAGTTGGGGCTATTTGTGAGTAGAAAGTTTGGGAGGTGCGAAAATATGGAAAAGACTATATTAAGGTAACTCCAGTGGATCATCAAACTCAAGTTGCCTTATCAGAATAATATAAGCAGTACTCACGTAGTAGGGATTTATGGCATAGCGTAGTGTCAGGACATTACTTAGTCTAAGCATGATGTTGAAGAAAGTGAGTTGTGTTTTGGGCTACCAGTTGGTTGCGATACTGATTGAGCCAAGTTGCATTCGTTTCAGCCTTCACTTGTAGGTGGATATTCTGGGCGTGCGTGACTGCACGATGAAGTTATTGCTTAAAAATGCGAGGTGAACGGATAAACTGACGAATAAAGATGCTCACATTTCTGTTACAGACGTTCGTTAACAAACTAGGTAACATCTTCAATGCGGTTCCTCAGTCCAGATTTGCGGAGTCTCGCAAATTGGCGGAATTCCGCGAATCAGGACTTAATAGACGCACCGAAGATGCTGCTTAATTTGGAAACGAAACGTATGCAACAGAAATGCTGGGTTTGGAGAACAGAAAATTCATCTCATCCAGGTATTCGCAATAATTTCCAACGAAATAAGTGCCTATTCACTGCAAAGTCAGGACTTATTCAGTGGCTCGTAGTCTTGTAGAAGACGCCAAAGAAAGGCTGATTATGTAAGTGTGCATTAGTTATCCGAATGTTGGTAAAGCGATATAGAGTAAATACACCACAACTAAGAGCGAGGCTATTGTCTAATGAATTAGTTAATGGGAAATATCGATAAGACAGTAGGACGGTAGAGATGAAGTAACTATGAACAAAGAGCACAACCGATTTAGTGCAGAATGAAGTAGAGTAAGCGAGAACAAGTGAGATATTACGGTCATTCGTGGAACCGTTTCCCGGGGACCTGCATCCATGTGTGGTAGCTCTGCGGGAGGTTTCACCCACACCTCCACGCTCCATCTGGTCATGGATCGGAGTGGTTTAAAAACTCTCTGGCCGCAACCGATTTTATTTCTCAGTTGGATAATATATTTTCTAGGGAGCTAGTTATTCAAACCGGTCTTCCCTTTCGTCATTCATATTCACATGGTTTTGCAGGGCAATCTCGACAAGGCCTATACGTGCTTATCCGAAAACGTACCCCAGTTCAGCGTAGCGAAGTGCAAGGTCCTGAGCAACCGCCAGCAGCTTATCCATAAATATCGACTTACGGACCAGCAATTCCAACGTGCTCTCCAGAAAAGCGACCTGGGGATGATATTTCAGGACGATCTTGATTACTCAAAACGGGATGAAAATGCCTCGAGAAGTGCCAGGCAACATCTTGTACTTTTACGAAGGGCTTTCGAAAATTCTGAGCCGTCAATCTTTTTGCAACTGCTGATTGCCTATGTGAGATTCTACGTGGAACATGCGATCTAGGCTTGGCGTACCTGGAGTAAGCGGGACGTCGACGCATTTGAAGGTCCACAACTTATAGCAGCCAAGCTTGTTGGAGGGTTGTATCATCTTCCCTATCAGCGCAGATTGCAGTCCCTAAGATTGTACAGTGGTGAATATCGACGTCTGATTGGAGACCTCTTTATGTTCCACTTAATTTTGTTGAACCAAATTCATATAAATCGCAGTCTGTTGCAGCTGAGCCATAATATCAACCTGTGTGACCATTAGCTACAAATGGCTACTAACTACATTCGAGTAGATTGTCGGCGAAAAGTATCTTCGCTCTGCGTGTCCCGTGCCTCTAACCCCCTGAACACTCACGTCATCCTCGTCCCATACAGTAACGCTTTTCAAAAAATGCTTTGATGACACACTTCTCTACTCACATTTTTGAGGTAGACAGTTTCACTCGGAGGACGAAATAGCCAAAACCAAACAAGGTGCTAAACGGTTCTTTGCAACGTGAGGATCCATGCACGAGTTTACTTGTGAGCAGCGTGGATGTGTCTAAACAAGAGTAACCTATCACATCTTTCAAATGAAGCGACACCTGATTGAGCGTTGATATTTCATTTATTTTTCTCATGGAATTAGAGAACTGAACTGCTCTCTATACTACTTTGTGTGTGCAAAGCCATTTCTCATTACAAGCCATCGTTATGCAGCAGTGAATTTACATCCTAAGGGCATAAAATCTCGCGTTCCATATTCCTTGATCAAAAAAATTAATTTTTACTCCAACCACCCTACGGGAGTTGTCAGGCACATGAATATTTCCAAGTGCCGACATTTGTTCCCTGTTCCTTGTTCATCCAAAGTACACATTTTGTGCCCGGGAAGGAATCAGATTGATCCGATGAGTACACATATTTCCGTGCAATGTGAGTACCAGAAACTTGGTTGTTACATTTATTAGTTTATCCATTTGGGGTGTGTGTATAGGCTTAGGAAAATCTAAATTATCAACACAGTGGGCATGAATTACACTTATAAAGCAAACAAAGCTGACTGGGACACAAATCTGTCTATACGAGCAGGATGAGAGATTTGATGACGGGCCCGAACCTGAAAGAACGACACGGGAAAGCCGATTCTGATGAATTTAAATAGATTAGGATAACCATGTAATCAATGTTGTCACTAAGGAGACAACTGCAAGGGGAGGATGTTGAACAAACAGCGAATCGTTGTCAGCTGTTAGTCCCTATATGAAATCTGCTAAAATCTTTACGTCTATCCGGCTGAAAGAGGGAACACGAATGCGAGAAACCTTGATGGGTTCTGCAGTGTTTTTCTGGCAATTGCCGATTTCAATGCAAGTACTGCACAAGCTATGAATGGCCCCCAATATTTGTAATCCGTGACACAGTTTCATGACGCGTGTTGAGCAAACAACACATCCGTCAGAAAACTGACTAACTCATCTCTTCATCAACGAAAAATTTTGCTGCACTATCCAGGGCAACTGACGTAGCCACTTCCTCTTGGTGGGTTGCTACGGCCAGAACGTGAACGCAGCTACCATCAGAAAGTGGAGACCAATGGCATGTGGAAACTGTTCAGATAATGGACGTCATTTAGCCCTGTAACACGAAGTCGGCAGAGAGCGCCTGTGATCTAGTAATATTATCATGCTCTGTCCATAATACACGCCTGTCTAACAGGTCTCGTCTTGGTTCATTTTACAAATAATGGAAGCGTCTACATGGTCTATCGTAGAAGCAGTAAATTTGCTTGCACATGCCTGACGCCGATGCGATTCACCTCGTAGATCACATCATGAAAGTTTGTTCACAAGCATATTTTTCAGGTACGAAAAGTAATCCGCATACGTACTCCCGACAGATAACTGTAATATACTGATGAATGGAACTTAACTTGAAATACACCGGAAAACTGACCTTCAATTTTTGTGGCATTTCGCTTTGTCCCAAGCCTTGTTTGCTGAGAGAAGCGTAAAACAGAAATTACAGATGGCGTGGAGTGCGAATGGATATGCGGATGAAGCTGTTCGAGTAACTATTCTGCATGGAGGCAGGAGACGGTTCCAAGATGGCTCAAAAACTTTACCTCCCTGTTTGAATATATGTATATTACTGCTATCACGATTTCCGTATCACGAATGCATTTCCTCATCCAACAACAATATCTCACTACGGCCGTTGCCCAGCTCATCAAACCCCACCCATGTACTAAACTTCTTTCCACAATTCCCGGCTTATTTGACTGCTGGAATAATGCTGCGGGATTCACGTCATGCAAGCAACCTTCCCACACCTCCTGCTGGACGACTATCCCAACTGCCCACGCTGCCGATTATCCAGAGGACTTGAAGATTTACTCTCTAAGGGAAATAAACAAAACGCACTCGCACACATCTTGGACACGCTGGGTATTGACGTGTGTTGTGTGTCCGAAACTATGATCAGTGACTCTAACAGTGTTGTCAAATTAACTGCGCCTGGCTTGTCCTCTCGCTATTGGTCGCACGCATCCGGAGACTGTTGCGGCAATTACTGGTCAAGCTGTGGTGGACATCCTTCTCAGCTATAATATTGTGCCCAATTTTAGTAGATTCGAATTCCTTTAGCAGCCATTTGTGTGCAACCCGTTTGGAGTCATCAACTAAACATGATTCCCGAAGAACTACAAGTCAGATTTCGTTTGTGATTGAACCTCATACAGACAAGAAAAGGTGAACCTGCTAATAAGCATTCGTACCAAATACGAGCATAAAACCCCGGACAATTAGGATGTTATTTGGGACCTTTAATCCATTAGCCATCGGATCACGACTGACAAAGCTTGTTTGAGTACTACGCAACTTTGTCGCTAGCATTGCTGTGCCTCTCAGAGACGTATTAGCTAAACACCCAAGGTATGAGGGCGATTGGTCATGTATGACAATGATGTCCGTTCGTTGTTGTTCATGTATGGTGAGAGTTTTATCTTGGTAAAACGGATGCACGTTCTCTGGTGTTTGACAAGAGAACGTCTGCGTCATCGTTGAACTCTTGGTTGACCTCAAAACGTAAACGATCTGTTACGTGTTCAGAATTCTGGTGGGATTGCTGCCCCAATGTTTGTTCGTTTCTAACAGTGTTCCTAGTTGGGTGAACGCTTATAGCAGCCAATCATTGTCCTGGAAGAAGAACGTGTATAAGTTGGTTGATTATCTACTTTGGGTTGCAGTCTGTCCACTATCTGGTTGGGGACCCCGAAATATGGTGGGTCATTGGCCAAATGCACTATTGTATACTACTCTGTCAACAAGTCGCAGCGATTTCGCATTCCCTCCCTTATTCCGAGGCGATGACAATGCTAACCGACTGCTAATACTTGCGTGTTACTGCGGGACAATTAACAGTATAGCTATATGTAGTATGATTATTTTTCTTACTATTAATTTGGCGTTCTATGCATAGGGAACTTGATCCACTTTAATTGCGCGTGCTGATCTTAGTTGATGGACTGAAATGAACCGAGTAGTGAACCTACCTTTGTAACCTTTTCATTGAGTAGATAAAGCTTGCATTACCTGCACCGGTCACGTTTTGTTATTTTTAAAATAAATACATGATATTTTATTTATCTCCAACTCCCACTGAGGACCAGACTTTAAGACGGTGCATCTCTGACGGCAAGACACCTTGGTACATAGAGCGTTTATTAAGAACCGCGAAGATGCAGCACCCTTAAGTACTTTAATTCAAGCATGATTCAGGAGATTATTTCTTAAAAGTCTGTGTTGTACTACCAGGTACGGTCATCGGGCATGATACACACAAGTTCCTCTGCTTCCAATGTAAGGAATATGGAAAATTCTCAATGTATTCAGTAGACTCACTGTTGAATTTTTGGTTCCTGCAGGGATGGAGAAGTCACAGTTAGCATATTTTTGCTAAATAATCCAAACTAGATGGTGTTAAGTGTTAGACATAGCAACTCTCATTCGGGTTCACATTTGGCTCTCCAACGTTCGGCATCGGTAGAGAACCGGAGAGTTTGTTCCTAACAGAAACGCTCAAAAATGAATTGTGAGCTCAAATTCATTTCTGGAGATTTTTACCACAAAATTAGACCTCACATAGTGAATCTCATTGCAACCCTAGTTCTGATTTCAAGTAATGTGAGCATTATTGCAGAACGGCTGCGAGGATACCTGTATGTGCTAGGTCTATAGTGCTTATTTAGCGCATGTCCAAGTTGCGCCCTGCATGCATGTGTTGCTGGAGCGGTATGAGTTTCAGATGTAGACGATGCTTACAACCACATCCAGATATAAGTAGTTCATTTATGATTTGTGTTTAGCTTAAGTGGAAGGATCCCCTCATTGCATGTGCTTGGTCATTCGGGGAGTTTCTTGGAACATGTTTTTATCAAAGCTAGTTAAACGGATTCGGTTAACCTACTGTGGTGCACTCAAATCAGAATCCTCCATCTGCAGTACATTTTAGTGCTCGGGGAGAATTAGGTTGATCTGATGAGCGCGCCGATTTCCGTACTACGTGAAGACTAGCAAATCGATTGTTTCAGCTGTAAGTTTATCCACATGGGGTGTGTAAATGTTTAATGAATTTTAATTTACCACTACAGCGGGCATAAACTTCAGCAATAAAGCAAATAAATCCGACTGGGACACAAATCTGTCTATGTGAATTTCAGGATAGGCAAATTAATTGGTCCTTAACTGATAGAAATTGGCATCGGGAGGCTGGCACATGAAATACGAGTTGATACAAATTATCACATTAGGATGGTCATGTAATCAATTTTATCAGTGAGTAGACCATGGCAGGGGGAGGATGCGGAACAAACAGCGAATGGTTGCCAGCTGTTAGCACCTATCTAAATTCTGCGGAAATGATTACGTTTTCTGCGTGTAGGAGAACGAATGCGAGAGACTGATGGGTTCAGCAGATATGGTCTTACAGTCGCTGACTTCATGCTCTCCCTGCACAATGCTTTAGACTCGTGTCCGAATGAAAGGTAATAGTGCCGTTTGGAGTTGCCAATTTCTTGGATTGCTTTTGCCACGACGAGAAGTGGGATGGCTTGAAATAATTGTTTTCCGGAAGGCGACCTAGTTAGGTCAGTACAGGCATATACACATTTTTGTACCGATAGATTACAAACGAAACTTGGAACGTTGCCTGTAATACCGGGCTACAAATATTTTCCTCACATAGTTACTGGCAGTGGAAAAAGGTTTTTAGAATCAAGACGTTGAAAAGCAACGGTTAACCA
Source organism: Dicrocoelium dendriticum (assembly GCA_944474145.2). Classification (NCBI taxonomy): domain Eukaryota; kingdom Metazoa; phylum Platyhelminthes; class Trematoda; order Plagiorchiida; family Dicrocoeliidae; genus Dicrocoelium; species Dicrocoelium dendriticum. The sequence goes on along the minus strand of CALYDF020002644.1, from coordinate 205,310 downwards.
ACTGCTTTCATCAAAAGGCATTTTTAACACAGCGGAGTCTGAGGCGATTAAATCCTTGAGAAGCAAAGACGTTTTCCCCTCAGTAACTTTCAAATTTTACATACAGTTCAAACTCATGCGAAGGAAAATGATTTCTGCGCTGAACCAAGCGGACGAAGCCGCCAGAGTCCGCATTCACTCCGAAACCGCTCTGTTCATCACCAAACGCCTATAAGTCAGGATTCCGGCGCAATTCGAAACGTTTGTTCCATATCGGTTCACTTGCACAGGAGGGGTGAGTTCTGCAGACACACGACCAGATGCCTGTCAAAGCGGATAGCGGAAAAATGTCCTGCCTCTTTACAGCGTGGTACTAATAGGAATGTCCGTGCTAATACTCTTAGTAGATATTGGACATGACACACAAACTAAAGCTACCTTCAAAATAGTGTATACATCATGAAAACCTTGGTCAAAGGACTCAAGAAGCGCCTACTGGCCACAGCAGAAGCGACCGCGCGCAAACAACTCAAGCTGGAACCATGTAAACTGTGTGCATTTGTGCAAAGTTTAACCCTGCTTTGGCCCTAGCCTGGTTAGCTGACTTCAAACGTAGTGGTCAATGGTAGAAATATCAAGTGGACATTGATTGCCACCGTTAATTCGGTCGCAGCATATTCGACAGAGCGCTACATCGCCAGTAATAGATACTGTACAAATAATTCTGAATCTCATAATCGTAACTGCCTCAAATGATTTACTGAAAAGAAACTTCTCCAAAATTTTTCTTTTGACATCAGAATCGGCATACTTTATGAATCCCCTAATGCTCTTGAGACACACCATTACTAAGCTGAAAATCGGCAAACTTACTGTGTAAATGAAAAACGAATTGCAATACCGGCATACTTAAACAATACCCACGCAATGCTGAAAATCCGGGTCTTCTCACGGTTCGCATGGACAAGGAAGTCACAGTTCTGCGCCTGAATAATCACACCACCAGACCAGAGTGCGCAACCGGACTTCTAGTCCCTTATATTTGGGTTCAACAATTGTCCCCAATGGAGAGTTCACTCTACCGCAGTGCATTAGTTTCACAGTTGGCATCATTGGGTGTACTGGTGTGTGCGATGTCGTGCATGAAAATTGTTGGGCATATTTGACCCATGGTGCAACTAACATAAGGGAAGCGAGCAGGTATGACAGCTGGAGTTGGATCAGAACCGTGTGTGGCATCGAATAGGAAGTCATAGTCGGTTTGTTGAGCGCATGGCATAGTGGCCAGGTGACGCACTTGTCGATTGTAATGATTTATGGCAGAATACCATTACGCTGACAAGGAAAATTCTATAGGTGTGGATAGAAGTTTACGTGGTAGACCACGGTTTAAAATTATGGAGCGCAACACCATCAACACGAAATGGCCGTTCTACTTTAGACAACCATATTGTGTCATGAAAAGTCAGCATCAGTAAGCAGTGCGACAGTGAAGTAGAGAATCAGCGACCGACTAGAACCGGACAGAATTTGAAGGATTTCTTTTATAGTTTGCTACATGCATACGACACTAATTCTATTGTGATCGAGTGGAAATCCGAGGAAGTGTGGCCAGCAGTAACTGCAGTTTATTCTGAAACCTTTGGGTATCGAGCGGCTAACAAACTATAACACTGAGGACAGCGACGTTGTTTTGGAGAGAATTTTCTTAGTGAGATGCAAAGCAGCTACGAGCTGATGTGATATATTAAAAGGAGTGAATCCAGCACACCACTTGGGCCACCTAGTCTCGGAAGGAGATTGTAGTGGGGAAGAAGCAGACATTCTCTAGGTGTACGTATGAAACTTGTTGATTTTACTGCAGCCGGTGCTTCTGAGTATTCATGTGTGAAAAGCGGTAGCATGGTAGTAGGATACGAGACACAATGGATCACTAGGAAACAATCGTAACGTCCGATGTTTCGAGGGAACTGCGATACACATTTGTTCGGGAAAAGAACTGTAGTTAAAGTGATGGCCCATGGATGGAAATTACAGTAACGCACAAGCAGTTAGTTTGGTGCATTCATGAGTTGATTAACGTGGTTGACATGGGAAACACTAGACTCGATTGCATGGGCGGCTTGTGTTTGTTTATGTCAGGAGTGAAAAGAAAAAAAGGTTTTTCCGACAGTGGACAGAGCCCGCACTGGAGGCAAGTATTCAGGTAGAACAAGTAAGCATACAAACATGCAATCCTGATACCATCAATGGTTATGCAAAGTCCATCCACTGCTATCCAGCCAGAAGTGCTGCTGATGCTGCATTTGAGCGCGTGAGTGTATGTGAGTTCCCGTAGCAACCAAAGAGTTTACTGTTCATTCGTCTCCAAATAGGAATCATTTGCAAGTGCATGTGAATCACGGTTTCGACACCACCCATGGCTTAATGGCACAAGCTGCTTGTGTCCGGAAGTCCTGTGGTCGGAACCCGGCAGTGTACGAGTAGCGGACCCCACTACTAAGACACATGTGGAAACAGTCGTCTGGTGCTTTGTTAGATAGGCCATCACGGTTAGTTTCATGAAGTTATGGAAATTTAGTGTCAATCTTTTGCGCCCCTGCATAAGTGAAGAAGTTTGAACGTCAAAGTGCCGGATGCCCTGGCCAGCACACAAAACGGGTTGCTCATTAGGCAAAGGCCTGTTTCGTCTCTGGCCTGACCTAACCTGAAGGTTTCATTTGTTTACACACTGAATTACATGTTCCACACTTATGCTTGCGACTAATTTTCCCTACAGCATCAGTGTGGTTCTGATTTTAACCAGGTGCTACAAATTGTCGCTGGAGTGTTTTTCTAATCAATTTTTTTCAACTCCAGTTAGTGCAGCACCGCCTTAATAGACTTGTTCTACTGAACGATTGACTACGCTAGATTGAACAGGGTGGAAAATTCCACGTATATATTCACTTGATCCACACTTGCTTATGGCGGTAACAACACGGTTGATGGGGCAGTAAAATATCAACTACTGTGTCCCCACCCCGGTAAACAGGGCTAGCGACATTTCGAGAGCTTGCAGTTATTAACAAAAATGACCAGCAATCTGGGTTCTATTCCCTTGACCACTTTTGTGGGATAAGAAGCCACATGTGCTCAGAGAAGGTGTTACATTCAACACAATCGACAAGAGCCGATTTGGAGTGTAAATACTTTTGACTCTTGATCTCTTATTACCCTCCCTGGTTGTGCCTATGAACAGCATATACAGACCAAGTTCGATGCAGAAATGCTATGGTATGCATATAGTAGGGATGCTCTCGAAGCACAAGCAGGGGAGTGTCCATATGCGAAAACGAAACTTTTCTGACTGAAAATAGCCTGTGATGGTTCGACAGTTGTCAACTTCCTTCAAGAACTAGCTGCACTGCCCTCAAATCAGCCGTAAATAAAGTCTCCTAGAGCAGCCGGAAGTGCTCCTTACTTCAACCAGTACACATACACACTTTACAAGTTAGCTAGAGTTGAGATACACAGCTACTGGGCCGCCATAAGTAAAAAAAGAGAATAAAATGCAACATGTGCAAGCCAGCTGAGCTACCGGTAACGGATTGGCATTTCTCCCGTAAGATACCTGCCGGCTACTATGCAGCAGCAAAAAATAATTTACAACCTAAAATTATAAAATGCTAAATAATGAGATCGTGGTTTGATAGAGTGGGACAAAGAAACTCACAGTACGAAGACCACTGAGGTTGGCTCCTAGCCATATCAGCTACTGTATCCAGCCGAACGTGTTCATTGCCTTACGGACCCCAACCAGGGAGTTGTCGCAATGAGACTTGACCTTACCGTGGTAGGATGGTTTATGTGCCTCAGCGATCCATTGGGCCATGCTGGGTGGTGCTTTTTTCACCTTCAAAGCCACTCCTATCAGATTGGTCAATGGTTAGAGGTCAGACAAACTCAGCCTCCTGGTCCTCCAGGTTGTGGCTTGGAATGAGTTGGATCCTTATTCTTTAAAACGGACTCCTTGTAGCCCAAAGCCAAGCCCGCTGCATTGCGGTCAGGTTTTGAATCAAAAGCTTTGGTTGAGAACCCTAACCTTTCTCCTGTCTACATCTGGGCAACAAGAGAGCATCCTGCTCACGCAATCCTACGAATTTCTCTTCAAACTTCAAACATCGCAGCGCAGGGCATTTCCTCACTATTGCTGTGGTGGGCGGCACCCATCCTAGACCGACTGCCAAATTCAACAGATGTTTTTCCAAGCTAAGGTCGTTTGTGCATGGTGAAAACAAAAATTCAAACTGCATTAATGAGATCTTATAAGTTAAGTGAAAGAATGACACAAGCGTTTGAAAAGATCGGTAAGCAAAGGAAAGCTAGTAGACGCATGTATTTAGTATTGTCTCTTCAGTAACATTAACAATAAAGGTGTAGCTTCCAAAAAGATAACCCATATCTTGTATGTATTATTTCATTGTTGACCAATTGTACATTAAGCTTTGTTGCTTTCATCTTCCTTACGACCGGCACCATACTCGACCGCCTTGTAACTTCCCGCGCTAACGTGTACCACCTGCCTTGCTTCCTCCGTCCGCGTCTTCTTCTAGCTCATCGAATACAGTCCTTTGTGTCCGACTCCAATTGTCTTCTGATATCCGCGCTTGATTCCGCGCACCGTCTCGGACTAGTATTAACTAGTCCTACAAATTATTAATCCGAATTGCACGCGCGAATTCAACTTTTTTTCTTCGTTTGTATTTTGTGGTGAGTTGGTTCCTTTTTCTCGAGTATATACGTGCATTCCTTTGTTTTTTGCATAAGTTTGGTACTTTCATCGAATTTTGTTCATCCTTGATCTTTTAAATTCACATTTCGAAAGTGGTACCTGTGTCGTTTTGCAGCGTAAACATGCTTACATTTGCTGTTGCAAGTTTCATGGAACACATCCCAGAGATTAGGTTTATGATATTCGAGATCGAACTAAAAACTAAGGGAATTACGACGGACGTCCGAGATACAATTAGCCCATCCCACGCCTTCCTTAGTCTATTGTGACCCTGGTTGAGGATATTCTACTCTGCCAATCGAATGCGGCAAAGTATGAAACCATTAAGCAAGCGATATTAAAAGTGTTACAGACCAGCGCACGAGCTCGATTTGAACATCTCCGTGGTCTCAAGCTTGGAGATCGCAAGCCGTCGGCGTTGTTCCGCAAACTTCAGCGTATTGCTGGTCCCTTATTCTTGACCGAAGAAGGGATAATGGAGCTGTAGTCTGCACGTCTCCCAGAGCCATTGCCGGTAATGTTGTCTATGTTTCTCGATACGCCACTGAAAGTATTAACTACCAAGGCAGACGCTGCGTTCGAAAGTTTTCCGCAGTAGGCCACCAATAGCTCCGGTGAAGTATTCTCACCGATGAAAACCGAATCCCATATTTGCTCCCAGTCGTCAAGCCGAGCTGACCCTAAAACGAGGAAATTACGCTACGTCGCAGCTGGAAAGCAGCAATGAATGCTTCGAAGCTGCGTGTGCCACTGACAAATGCTGACCACGTTTTGGCTACTGTTCATTGCGGGCTCGTCTGTGCTTGCGACGAGTACGTCTCCTTCGGCACGAAAGCGCAACATTTTCCCTGCACGTTCTCAGTCAGATAATACCAAACCCGTCGAAAAGTATGTTAATATCACCTCCAGTACGGTGGAAGAACTAGACGTTGTCGGGCTCCCTGCCTTAGGCACGACCCAGCTGCTTCAGGGAAAGCGAATAGCCCGCATACTAGCATCAGCAACTTATCCGTCAATCACCAAGTAATTTGCCTGTTTTACGTTAAGGAGCAAAGTTCTTCCATCACATTCCTCATCGACACGGGAGCAGAATTCGGCGTCATTCCAGCGAACGTTAACGATAAGCACTCATAGCTTACGTACAATTTGCGTGTGGCCGACGGTTTTCCAATAACTTCATTCGGTCAGCGCATGATGAACCTGAACCTTAATCTTAACCGAGATTTTCAGTCGGTCTTCATGGTTGCGTCTGTACCCTTCGCAATTATCGGTATCGACTTCCTTCAAAATTTCGGGTTGCTTGTTGATGCCAGTCACCACAAACTTTTAGATGACGGTACTAAAATAGGGCTCGAAGGCGTTCTTCCGGACGCCCCGATAAGCAGTCCTGTTTTTCGAATCGCCGATGTAGCATCAGATTATGAGAAGTTACTGTCCGAATACCCACGACTAGTACGTTTAGCTGCAGAGCTTTCGCCAGGCACGACAGAGGTCGCTCACGACATTTTCACGCGCAGTCAACCAGTTAGCGTACGACCAAGACGGCTTGCTCCAAAAGAACTACGTGCAGCACGAACTGAATTCGACTACATGCTTCAGCCCGGTATCGTCAGACCGTCCAACAGCCCATGGGCCTCGCCGCTGCACATAGTTCCGAAGAAAGTCATGGGGGACTGGCCTCCTTGTGGCGACTATTGAACCTAGAATACGGTTATCACGCTCGATCACTATCCGATCCCACACATAGTGGATCTCACCACCAGTCTGGCAGGTAAAAACGTCTTAAGCACAATCGACTTGGTACGCGCATGCAATCAAATTCCGGTAGCCGAAGCGGATATTGTTAAAATTGACGTGACGACTCCGTTTGGTTTGGTCGCGTTTCTGCGCATGCCACCTGGTCTAAAGAATGCGGCGAAAAGTTTTCAGCGTTTTATCGACCAAGTTGGTCGCGGCTTAGACTTCGCTTACGCTTATCTCGACGACATTTAATTGCGAGCTCTTCACGAGAAGAGCACATGCGCCACGCATTAACACTTTTTGATCGTTTATCTGAACACGGGGTGACGATCAACGCAGAAAAATGTTCGTTTGGTGTCCACTCTGGCAACATCTTTGGCCATCGTATCTCCTATGCAGACGTCGTGCAACCACAGGATAAAATTCGAGCCGCCGTCGACTACCCCGAGGCACATTCTTTTAAACAAATCAGGCGTATTGATGGGCTTGTCAACTTTTTCCGACGGTTCATACCCAACTGCGCCTCGCTGATGCAACCCCTCACGGACCTACTCCAAGGAAAACTCAAGAAATTCTTATTTCCCCAACGTATCACGCGCTGTTTTTAAGTCGCTGAAAGTGGCTATCGCCAACATAATTTCCATAGCTCATCACAAGTTGGCCGCCTCACTGTACCTCAGTACTGAAGCCTCGGACGTGGCAGTAGGCGCTGTTTTGCAACACCGAATGGCCTACAGGTGGCAGACCTTAGCGTTTTTCTCCAAACGCTTACAACCTACCGAATCTCGCTACAACACCTTCAGCAGAGAACCAGTAGCCATATATCTGGCTATACGTCACTTTTGACAGTCGTAGAAGGTCGCCCCTTTGCCATCTTCACCGACCACAAACGCTTAACATACGTGCTCCGTTCGACTACCGACCAATACACTCCTAGAGATGGGCACCACCTTGATTATATCGCTCATTTTACGACCGATTTACGGCATGTCTCAGGTGTGCACAAAGTCGTCGCCGATGCACTTTCCCGAATCCAAGCTATCTCTATTGACGCCGGCATGGCTATCGACTTGGCAGCCATGGCCGCAGCGCAACTCAGTGATCCTGAGATTGAAATAATACACAGGTCTCCCTCACTGGGCGTATGACCCGTTCTGCTGACATCAAGAGACGGCATTAAATTTGCGATTTATCTCTGGGCATGCCACGCCCAGTCGTCCCACTTAAGTTTCTGCAGACCGTGTTCGACACGTTGCAAGGCTTGTCTCACCCGGGCGTTCGTGTATCGGTTAAACTCGTAACCGTACTATTCGTTTAGCGCAATTTCAATCGGGACTTCCGTACTTGGGCTGCAGCTTGCCTTCCTTGTCAACGGTGAAGGTGCACAAGCACACGAGAAGCCCATTAGGCACGTTTCCGACAGCAGACACACGTTTTCATCACGTGCAAGTCGACCTCGTAGGTACCCTGACGCCTTCCAAAAGCTCTATCTATCTACTGTCCTGTATCTATCGATTTACTAGATGGCCTGAGGCCGTCCTTATCCAAAATTGCTCTTCGGAAACGGTATGGAAAGCATTTCCGGAGCGCTCGGTAGCTCAACACGACTGTCCCGCGATCGTGGCCACCGATCGAGGGTCACATTTCTCGTCGACATTTACCGCCTTGTTTAAGAATTTAAGCTGTCGCCACGTTAATATTACTGCGTATCATCCGGCCGCTAACAGCACTGTGGAGCGTTTTCACCGCCAGTTGAAGGCAGCGCTACGTGCGCACGCAGATCCTTCATGCTCTGCAACACTTCCCCTCGTTCTCCTAGGCTTAAGAAACACGCTTACAACCGATTTCGATGCAACACCAGCGCAGCTAGTCTACGGTTGCTCGCTGCTGTTGCCCGGACAGATGGTAGCACCAGTCGCGTCTACTTCTTCTTCTGAATACGGAAGTTACATCGATCGATTGGTTTACCAGATGCGTTCGCTACGTCCACCCGCTCCTTGATCGCAGAAGACACCAGTGTACGTGCCCGAGAAGCTGTCGACGTGTTCACAAGTCCTTTTCCGCGCAGACGGTGTTCGACAGCCTCTTCGGTTGCCGACATAGGACATTTCAAAGTGCTATACCGCGCGAATAAGACCTACACTATTGCCCGCCGAGGCTGACGCGAACTCGTCACCATCAACCGTCTAATACCTGCCTTTATGAAAGAAATCACCTCCTTACTTCGTCTAGTAGTGCTTCGTGTGACGTCACAACTCACCGCACCAGCTTACAAAATCCTAGTGAAGTTCAAGCAGACCACTATCTCGGTCTACAAGCTTCAGCCGTCCTGATATCACCCAAATCTAACCCGCCGCATCCCACGACCAATTGTCGTGCTCGGGAGGTGCGTAAGCCGGTTGGTTTCTCCGACTATGTACAGTGTAAATACGTTTAGATTTGTAGATTTTCTATACATATTTGCCCCGTTTTTGGTAGCTTAATGTTTTGAAAATAAACAACAATATCAAACATCTCTGAAAAACCATTTTCTAAAAAAATATACAAAAAGCAAAAAATTGAAACACGCAAATCATTTGTTCATTCTTTCTGGCGTTCCTTGCGCGTGTTTTTCTATTCTCTCGCCTCTACACGCCCCAACTTTCCCCATCGATCGACTGGCCCGCACCAGCAGTGCTTTCCAGGACCTTGACGCGAACGCTGATCGTTTCTCCGCGGGACTTGCGTCGCTTCTCCTTGGGACTAGGGTCGCTTCTTCTTGGGACGATTGTAGTTTCTCTCTAGGACGAGGGTCGTTTTGGCGCGGAGCGGTGTGCGGAAGGGGAGTGACCATTCCTAAGCGCACCGTTTGGCAGCAGCGAAGGTTGACGTCCCGTCGGCCTTTTCCTGGGCTAGCCAGTTTTTTGTAGTCCGGCAAACTCGCTCCAACAACTTTCCGAAATGCACCCTGCTCTGCAATAATTAACTAATAAATCACAAAAGGCACAGCGGATTCCGACTTTTGGCGAATCCCCACTTGACAAGAACGCTCGCTCATCCTTACTCGACACGATTTTGCCCCACGAAACTCGATTCACCTGTCAATTTTGATAAAGATGGCTTTCTATTTTCAGTCTTTTTGGGTAAGCTATGTAGCGTCCAAAAAGAGAACCACTATCTTCTATGTACTATTTAATTATAGACCAATTGTAAATTATTCTTTTGTGTTTTAACCTTCCTTACAACCAGCTCGAGACACGACCGCCTTGTAAGTACCCGCGTTAATGTGTACCTCCTGCCTTGTTTCATTTGTCCGCGTCTTCTTCTAGCTCATCGAATACAGTCCTTTGTGTCCGACTCCAATTGCCTTCTGATATCCGCGCTTGATTCCGCGCACCGTCTCGGACTAGTAGTTACTAGTCCTGCACCGGTACGCAACTATATACATAACCACGGGTGTGACCAAATAAGCATGGAGTGCAAAATGAACGTTCATTTCATGTCCACGGCGGTCATAAGCTGACAAATAATCGCTTTGAACACATCAGTTGTTAATCGCAGTGGGACCGCGGAAATCCCTTTTTTGTCTGTCGTTTTAAAAGAGCAATCTTTTCATCGTGAAAATGCTATCGGTTGTGCAGTTAGTTTGATATGTCCGGTAGCATTTTCTAGGCTACCATCGTAGTTTCACTTAATATAAAATTTTGCTTATACACATTCAGATGATGGATGTGTTAGTCACACTTCTTTCACTCATCTCTTACCGCAATGCAACGCTGTATACGTGTGCATTCGTATTTATAACATTTTACAGGCAAATTTCACGCATAGTTCTAATAAGTTAGCCTGTTACAAAACCCAAAATAACGTGTTGTGCATTCATGTTTACGAGGGCATCAATTCATTCTCTCCTTGAGCGGTTACATGTACGCACCATCAATGACACTCTCATTGGTTATGGGACATAAGCCAATGGGATTCTATGGATGTAAGCACAGGGCTAGACGTATGCGTCTATGGGGAACAGGTATGCTCCCGAGTAGGTTTACATATTGCCGTTACCGGAAGGTAGACCGGGATGAGAGTGTCCCTGCTAGAGGTCAACAACAATACGCCTGACTCTAGCTGGTCAACCTGGAATGAAATGTTTGCACGTTCTGGTCAGCATGCCTTTGACAGCTCTTTGTCAGAAAGAGTTACCATTGCTTCGTATTCTGACCCGGCACATAGCCGGTGTCTCTGTGCCAAATTTTCAATACTTTTCCTAGCAGTCCGAATCATATCGAGCGAACAATTTGTGCTCGGTCTAAAGTGCACAGCACCAGTGGCACATGTAGGCACGAGGATAGTACTGCCTCTGGTCGAAACAATATATCGCATGAAGCTAATAATAATAATAATAATGTGCATATTTCTTCTTAAGTGCAAGGCTGTGGCATTATTTGTCAAATAACATACACGCTCACGGGCTGTCATGCTCTAGCCAGAGCAATATCACGTTTTCTTATTATATTTGTCTGGATTTCTGGCATGGTGTTTGCCTCATTTGTTTGTCTTTTGCGATGGTAGAAGACAAGTTTGCAGTTTGCATAGTCTGTAGACATTGATGACTAAGTACATTTGCAGGAATTGATGATCTTAGACCCATTAGACTTTATCTGGTCATTCATTGAATGGATGTTCAAATGATCTTCCCCACGAGAAAAGGACATAATGGTGTCCAGGTAGAGGTAGCTTTCCAACTTACTGCGAAATTATTGCAAGATTACACGGCCTGATTGTGAATGGCAACTGATTTCACAGCAAGTCACATATAGTGGGATATAATTTAGGCCGCAAATTTGTCTTGCTTCGAGGTAGTGTATGGTATTTGTTACCTAGGTCCTGCATGTAATTGTGCTGCAATATTAAGTATGAACCAATTGTAATGGGTATTAGCATAAAGCAGATTGTGCAGCCGTCTCCAGTGATGTGTTATTGTTCGCAGCCAAAGCAGGTGGAGATGGAGTTGCTCGCATCGCTCCCGAGTGCTTATGATAGAATTTTATCCTAATTTGTACTTGGTAAACGACCGTTGAAGGCTTTCTGTCGACGTTCTGTCTGATTTCCTCATATTGCCACCGATTATGCTGCCATACTCCAGGATGGGACGATTAACGATTTTACGTGGTTCAACTTTAGCTTTAATTGCATGCATGTCATGTGTGAAGTTAGCGAAGGATTGTCTGGCTCGTGCTATCTGATACTCAATTTGTTTAAGGAAGTTGGTTGTACAGGAATATCTGCTTCCAAAGTCACTGATAGACAGTTGTGCACAGATGCGTATGTTGTTAGGTATGCTACATACTTCGGGTGTCAAGCGACCGTGACATATGCTACGTGACTGTTGTGCTTAAAACGTCATCATCCACTTGTCGCATCAAGTCGTAAGCGAATGAATGTATTCTTGAATGATTTGTAATAGATTTTGAAGCTCAACTCCTTGGTATTTGTGGACAGATGTTATATCGGCAGTGATAAATACGGTACGACATATTTGTTAACCGAACTGCTATCATTGACCAAAAGGAAAGTAGTGTACCGTGCCCACCTCCTTGTTTAATTCCGCTGGTAATTGGGCGCGGGGAGGAGCAATGGACGTCTAAGGTGACTATTTTAGCGGGACCGTTCATATATGATTATAGCCAACTCATTAATACGTTGCGGACTTCAAAGGAATTTTTACGATCAGAAAACCGTTTGTGAGGCCCCCGATCGAATTTTTCTGCTTGTGCAAATTTAGAACTAATATTGCATACTTTAAGTCAACTGAGCGTGATACATCGTTCAGGCAAGGCCGCTACCAGAATGTGTACGATCGTTAGTCAAAGAAACCAATTTAGGACCTATTAGCTGCAGTGATTTGTCGAACCTCCTCACATTTTCTTACCAATTTCACGATTAATCCGGTTACCATATGACTGTTTTGTTTCGGCCTGTAATTGTCGAACTCCTGTTTTGCGCAACTCTTATGGCAAACCCTGATGAATGAAGTGTTCCATTGATCTGCAAATGACTTATGTCCCAGTGCAACAGCCAACATATGCAAAAGGAGCAGTGACATATCAGGCATTCCCAATTTCATTGCAGATTGGGGGATGCTAGCAGCTTCAGAATTGAGCAAAGTTGAATAAAATTTGTTGCTTGGCGGATATTGCAGTGAGAAATAACGCTTTAGCTAAAGTCCTAATATAATTATGGCGTTAATGTCAAGGGTCACTTAGGTGAAGACGGAAGAGCTAAATGTGACTAGATGTTGCTCACCTAGCCAGTGATAAATGAAAGCGTTTGTCGGTTCTTCGACAAGGACGTCAGACAAGCTCATTTGCTTTACGTGCCTTTCGTATAGTTTCTTGCTCTTTCTGTATTATCCTCATCAATTGTAAATGCTTGAGTACGCGGATGACTCGGTGCATCCGTCGAATCATTGTACAATATCCTATCCTGTTTCAGCGCGCGACCGGTTTATTGGATTTTTGACTCATCGGAAGTTCAGCTGCTTCTTTTTAAACGTCACTAATTCCTCTTTCTGTACAGCAATGAGGTTTATGACCTTCTGAAACTAATAACTGAAGTGCTCCACGGCTGTGCAGGCATTGTTGGTAAGAAGGAAGGCATCCCAAACGCAAGACCGGATTACTTGACTGTAGGGTTTTCGTTTACACTGCAGCTGGTGTAATAGGAAGGAGGTACTTGTGTGGTGGCCATTTAACGGTGAAAGTTAATGGGATCATGCTGCCGCCGCTACCAGTGATGTTCTCTGAAACCTCTCTCTGTACATTGGCCATATCTAATGTAAACGGCAGGTCTAATGCTTAAGTCAAATTAGTTGGTATAGTAACCGACTGTGTCTAACCAACTTTGTCTAAATAAATAAAGATTATGTATAGACAAGTACATCGGGGAAGTTCCGTGTACCTTCAGAATGGTAAAATCATCTGTAATTATGTTTTGTTTGTGCGTTTATTCCAATTCAAAATGGAAAGCTGAGGTGATACGGACAACGTTCATGGTTAATGAATTTGTCTGGTTGCGGACGGATGCAAGTATACCGACGTTCCTGAGACGGTGAACCATAGAGAATAAAGGACATTTGTCAGCGGTGGATGTTCAAACCGCACAGACCTACATATGTGATAAAGTTGCATGAGGAATCCTTTACCTTTTATTTTACAATGATATTTACGAAAAGATGTTGAAGTGGTGGTAAGTTGAAGTACAGTGTAATATATCAGCGGGGTACCGCGTGCCTAGGAAATACCGTTTGTTGACAACCTAGCTGACGTCTATCAAAATTAATAACACATGCTATAAAGTGTGGAATCAGCGTTCGAAATAACTGTTGTGTGAGTCATTGTAATCGCAATGTTTGAGCGGTAAATATGAGTGGGAGCATTGGGAACGAATCCATTGCTAATAACCTTGTAGGTAGGGCTAGTTTGCCTTCCGGGATCGCAGGTATACCTTGTGCTAGGAGAGGGTTGATGTATCAAGGATACATTGCGGTTGACTTGGTGCTCAGCTTATCTGGCCATTTAAAGAAATTGCAGAAACAACGGGTGCAAATATATGGCATCCGCCGCGTGTTTATGGTGTATGAATGACGACAGTTCCGTTTGTGCATAAATAAATATATAACTATTACAAAATTCTACTGCATTATCTCCTGGCACAACTCCATAATATCAGCCACACGAGCGCGTTTCAGCAACTTGCCTCAAAATATTACTGTAGCCGTTTGTATGAAGCGTGGAACCGAAGACACGGAAACTGAGCTGCGATAAGCCTGCTGACCCTATACCTTAAGTACCTGCTCATTTCCGTTGCATTCCGGATAAGCTGAAGTGTAGAATAATACAAATGACTTCATGCGCTCACATGGATAGCACCGCAGTTGTCGTGTACTCCTTCAGTTCATGGACGCTGTGTCTGCGACGGAAATTCATACATGCCGTGACAGATTGCAAAAAGTAATACTGTTCAATCCATACGAGTCAGGATAAAATGAACGCCCGTTCACATGGTAGTCTGGCGAAGCCGAGCCTATTTGTCTGCTAATGGAATACAAATAACAACATATGAATTACACACCGGCACTCTAGGCCGGTGATCCACACCAGTCTGGAAGTCACGCTCAGCTCACAAAACTGCTTTTGAATGCAGATGGAGCCTCTCCATTAAATCCAGTGACTTGACTGCCAGCCTCAAGGCTTCGTGAATCGCACCACTCGACTACGAAACACACCACCTTGGTACAAAATCTGCCGCATTGCTATATGCCACATCATCGCCGAAGGCAGCACGGCAGGGCCAATAAATAGTGGCGGCCCATGAAGTTCACTTAGGTAATTCATTTAAATACCGAAACCAGCCAAACGCTGCTATCTCATTTACCGGCGTCACCGCAGCTTGTTTTGGATAAGTTACAGCGGGATTCGCGCATGCTAACCTTGACATGGACACCTATTACAGGCAGCCAGTCAAGCAGCCATGTTTGCACGCACTGACATACATTGCTGCCGACGTACAAGTTAGGCCGATATATGTTTTCATCAGGAAGCAACCAGATCCTGAAGCCTTGTTGGACGATGGCGTTGGTTCCACAACGCATGCCTTTAATGCACTTATAGTGCTGCAACAGTACAATATGCAGTCAGCGCTTGTAGTGAAGCGCAAGTGTCTGTTATGTTCAGGGTGGATTTAAACAGCAACTCCTTAACTTGGTGCCAAAGCACATGCTCAGCAGTGTACTACCTATGACATCAATTGACGGAGGCGATATCTAAATCTGCTGCTATATTAGTTACATTTGAATGGCATGGTTATGAACAATTTTTTCTTTGGGAGGTCTGGTACTGGTTTGTTCCCGTTTGAGTGCTTTTCTAGTAACTTCTCCGGACGTCAATTTTCAAGTACTGTTAGAGGAGACGCTTCGCAACGCACAGGTAATCGTGTCCTCTGAGCATAGCTGGCTTAGCTATCGCAAATATAGTACGAACTGGAGCTCATTTGTAATTCGCAGGACAAGAAGTGTCAAACAAACAGTACAGTACCATTTATTTTTCTTTTAAACGAACATCTAAAATCGGAAGGCGCTGTAAGATTCGTTCTAAGCTGTTAATTCGATTGCGGAGTAACAGTTGCTTAGCACCAACAGTAGTTGTTCTGCTTTCTCGGCAGTGCGTACAACAACGAAAGTGTCATTCGTGTAGCGACTGTATGAATACGAGTGGTGAATATTACATCCTGATTACCTCAGTATGCAATTTATCCAATCCGCTAAGTATATGTAAACGGCTTAAAGAAATACACGGAATAGCTGAATTCAGATTATCCTATCGAAATGTTGTTCTTTCTTGCTCTTTTGACACTGCCAGTTGATCGTTTTGTAGTTCAGCCTACCGTGCTTGAAAAACTAACAGTTTTAGTCTAGATTGACAATCACTGTCTCCGCTTTCAACGGACCGACGATATAGGCAACAGGAGAGGTAGACACTGAATGATAAACAGCATGCATTTTGTAATGTCAAAAGTGGACAAAGTGAAAAAAGCTTGATTTTAGAACAATTTCACATAGAGAACATGCATGGCAAGCAGTGCTGCGGAATAAACAATATCAAAACCTCAGGCAACCGAAACTTCATTGGTGTAGCATTAAAATATGAAACCAACATTCCGTGATACTTAAACTAAGTAAGAATACCGAGATTACGCTACCTAAGAATCTTGTACCATACATCTTGTTTGGTGAAGGAACTGTTAATATTCTTAACATTATCAACTCTTTGCACACGGTTGTGGTTGCATTTAGGATTGTGTAATCACGGCTGACGTTGTACGCGCAGCTTCCGAAATTATAGCGGAAGCACCATCCTGGTTCTTTGTCCACAAATTTGGTAGAAGACTGAAATCATTGTGCCCGGTTCAGAAATAATTCGCTCAGCCTCCGCCTTGTACACTATGATTCCTAACTTAGTCCGGATCGCATATTAATGTACCTCTGAATGATACCAGTTGTAGAGGGAACTTGCTTCACTGCACTCAGACGATGACATAAGCAGGAAGCAGCGGACGAAACTTGGTGGCTGCAGCCGTTTAAACTAGGCTTGACCCTCTTCCCCAATAGTCCAGCATGTTACACAACTGTCAACTAACGTACCTATATGACATAGGCGGGCTGTTCCTGTGCCGGGGGCTTATGAAATAGACACAATGCCATCACGCAGTCGCAACGAGTACTTACAAGGACAGATGCCTACTGGGTCTGAGCTGTGGCATTTGACAAGGTCGTTAGCGGCGTAACCATGCGACATGTGATGACTCTGTGAGTGCTGGGATTGTCCAACTGTTACTGCGTGCCTGTTCGTACCCAATAGGTAAACTGACTCAGGAGACTGCCGTACAAATGCTGTGTGGATCCAACGGCAGCACTACGTGAAGTCAATGATTTCATAAGCAGACTCCAAGTGAACGGCTGACTACCGTGTGGTCTCTTCCAGTGATGTCCTGCACGTGCGAAAAGGGAGCAGTAAGGCAAACGGTCAGCTGACATACACAAGACGTGACCGAGCCATCTTAGCTGACGCAGCGAAAGCAGCTTGTTTTGGGACATACTCGCATCTACTAGGACGCGACGTCGGACTTCACCATTGGAAGTACGTTGCTACCAACACATACACACGAGCAATACTCCTCAAGCACTCACTAGCAAAAGCCGAAAGACGGTGTATGTCGTCCACCCAAATTGGCCACAAATCACTTCCATATAGCAACACCGCCCTAACAGTGGCACTATACACGCAACGCTTTAGTGATAGAAATTCATCCCGAGGATGCCCCAAGTGCTTCAGCTTGACGAACGCTGACCGAGCTTTTGCAATGTGGAGAGAAACTTCGTGTTTAATAGAATTACCAACAGGCACACAGCTGCCAAGGTAGACAATGTAATCCAGTTGTTCAAGCTGTGTGTTATAAAGGTTAAGGACGGAAACGGGCGAGTCCCCTTGCTGGAGCAGAACTTGAGACTTCACTGGTGTGAAGCACAGGCCGAACTTAGATGCCTCAATTGCCAAACTGTACAGAACGGTTTGCATGCTCTACGATCCGTCGCCAAAGAATGCGATGTCATCGGCATAATCTAAGTCAGCATAATCTAAGTCAGCCGCTCGCATGCTCGGTAGTAGTTGTAGTACAAAATTTTGATAACTTTTCCAAGTACACGACAAGACCTCTCCAATAGCAAAATTAAAGAAGAAATGAGACAACGTGCAGCACTGCCGCGCACCATTATTGGCAGCTTGCCACAGGAACTCACTCTGCCGGAGATGTAAAGGCGGAGTGTGCGTAGGATTGTTGTGTACTTTCCTGAAACCCCGTTCTTAAGAAAGCAACGGCACAACGCAGGTCGATCAACCGAATCAAATAAAGCACACATGTTTAGGAATGCTACGATGGTAGGCTTTCGGTAGAAGTGGTGTTGGGCGAGGATTTGTCGGAGCGTGAATATTTGATCCATGCACCCAAGCAAGGAAGGAGGTCAGTTCGTTATTCCAGGTACTGCGATTCACGAAAATGTGAAACTTTACGGAGTAGAATGAACGCAAAATATCGGAAGCAACCGAAATGAGACTAATCCGCGGTGATTGTACATTAATTACTGTCATCCTTCTTATAGATCGAGAGAAAAACTGATGCGCCCTAAAAAGAATGAACCAATTCTTTATGCCAACTTTTGGAGAACAATGGGGTTAACTGTCTGATGATAACTACGTCTTCATACTTGAACATTACCGATGTAAGTTCGCTTGAGTCGGCAGCCTTGAATTGTCTCAGGTGTCGAATCCCAAGATAAACTTCCGCTTCGCTGGTTGGGTCAACTGCGACGACCCAGGGCGTGCAGCTGGGTTCGCAGGGCATTTAAGTTGACGGTGAAGGCCAGTTGAACTGGGAAGAAAAGTGTTCGGCCCATCGATCCAAGCCTCTCTGCAGGTTGACAGTCGGCGAACGATCACCATCGCAAATAGTTTCACGAACACCAGGCTTTTTGGCTAGTGGATCGAGTGAGCTAAATAAGAACGCCGCGGTTCATTATGGTTGGACTCCGCGGCGATCAAATAGATCTGAAGAGCGCGTGGATATCCAGGCCTTTGTAGGTTGTTGAGTAAGACCACCTACTGGCTGCGCGGCAATAGCCATCGACTCTGTTCAGTGTTCATCAGTGTCTTTCGGTGGGTCACAACCAAGTTCATCGGCTAGGGAATCTTGATAGCCTTGCTGAATTGATAGAATAGATACTTATGTCCATTTTACAGTGCTTCGTTTTTGGGGACCTTATGAAAGTTAGGCAGATATTCGCACAAACGAGCATGTCTTTTGTTAGGAAAGGTGGACTAGATTAATTTTCCATGATATACGCTATCAACCCATCTGAATTTGCTTACGAGATGATCAAGCTGAGACCAAGAATGGGATGCAGAATAAGGTCACCAAGTAACGCAACGTCTCATCGAATGCCCACAGATAGAGCTCTACAGAAAGGAACGATTGACTTCGCATAATGTGTGAAGTCTTTCTTCGTTATCCGAGCAGATCTCATCGAACAAATGGGGAACACCGACGTGTCTTTCGCATGGCAAAGGACGGCCGACCTGTGTGTCGACATCCCCAGCAAGGATAATAATATCGTATTAGCAAGCGCTGTCCAAGAGTTATTGTAGTTCACGGTAGAAATCATCATTGACGGATTCGGACATGCAGTCAGTGGGATTGTAAGCCGAGACCACAACATAGTTGCGTCTCACAAGATATATGTTGATTCTGCATGACCTCCGAAAACGAGCTGCATACACTCGACAATTAATCGGAAACCAGTGAATCAGCGCGGCTTCGGCGTGGTTGCTTTGTGCTAGACCAACGCCAGCCTACTCTGCCGCAGCTGCCTCTGTGTCATAAAACAGACGTATGTGAACCATGACTCTGTGGTCGGTGGGAGATGTCATCTTAAACAGTGCACTGGAGTCTTGCAAGCGTGTTTCGCAAAGACAGCAAACATTGATGGCAAGGGATTCCACAGTGCGCACAAGACCAGCCTGCTGTCCGATCTGCCTGAGCGTAACTACCTTCAAGGGTGCCAAGCGCACAAAGGACCGACGCTGAAGGAGGGCTACTGGACGAACTCTGTTGGTGTCGACGAAGCCATCGGCAGCGGAAGCATTGAATCAGGAATCAGTTGGTAACTGATAACAATGATTAGGAACAACTAAACAGGTGGTGTGTAAATAATGAGTGCAAGTAGCAGAAGTTAATGTAGCTGAAGGCGATATAGCAGACAAACAATCCATGCTTTTGGTGACACTAAATGGAAAGCTCATTTGAATAAGGAGAGACTTCCTAGTGGATGCAAATGCAACCACAATGTGGTTTTAGGCAGCGTCGTTCCCACCAACAAGTAATTCATGGCGGTTCAACAAGAAAGTTACAACACTAAGGCGCCCTCAACCACTACATTAACGCTGTAAGAAGACAGGTTGCGATATGTTAACACTTCGATTGCTCTCATCAGACGCGACGCAATGCAGGCAGAATCAAATATGTGAAAAATATACTTCGCACTTGGTAACATCGATAAACAAACAAAAATAGTAGGAATGACGTAATCAGGTCCATGGTAATCTAAGTAATTGCCTCGGTTGTTTATGGACGGAGTGCGGAACAATTCATACTACTCAGTAGCGTCTCGCTAATTGCCAACACCTTCGGGTTTCTGTTGCGCAATAGCGCTTTGAATGAATTGTATGAGTCCACCGGGTTGTACGTCATCATTAGATGCTTATTGATAGACGAGGCAGGGTTCTGGTTCATTCTTTGGTTCTTTCCGTCTTGGCGAGGCAGCAACTGTCTTAACCACAATGAGAAGTGTTCCTCCACCCTATGAGTCAGTCAGCGACCGGTCCTGCCGATATAAGCGCTATCGCAACTGCAAGTGAACTGGTAGATGATGCTATAGGCCCAGCTGATTGACGTGCTACTCGGACGGCTGCGGAGAGGAACCCTTCGTATAATGTGGATAAGTCGCAGTTGAGCGGTGGAGTAGGTGCGAATTAGAGCGGACCTGAGCTTGTGACCAACATCAATTGCCACATGATACCATCTGAAAGGTAGGAACAAATAGATATCCTTCTTCTACGCTGTTTAAATTAACAATTTCTACTTTGGGTGTTGTTACGTGTCTGAATGAATATCTCGTATACCCATAGAATAGCGGAGTCCGGTATAAAAACTATCTTTTAACCTTCAGCGTTTCTGGAATGCAAATTCGCCTGGAACTCTGGTAAAGACTTTTTAGGAAGCCGTGCTTTTATGCACCTAGGGTGAAGCTAGAAAAGTGTAGGTATTGTCCCTCTACGTCGCGTTTCTGTAAACAGTGCTCTGCAGTGTGCCGTCAATCCTTCTCTTCATGATCACGTCCAAAAACGGCAGGCTGTCATGTTGTGCCTTCTGTAATAAAGAAGGTTTAAGGAGAATCCTGAACAAGAGGTCAAAAAGACGGTTAGCATGTTCAACATTTGTGAAGACGAGTATGTCGTCTACGTAGCGCTTGTAAAGCTTTGTTTCATACATGCAGACAGTAGATTTCCTTTCAATCTGCCAGAACTGGTCCCACGGAACTACCCATAGCGACACAGTCGGTCTGTTTGTACTCCATCCTTTCAAGAACACATCTTACATTTTAAGTGCACACTAGGATAACGTCTCTCAGGTGCTCCAGAAAATCTTCCACGGTGGGGTTCTGACTCAAAAGAAATCGACCTACGTGGTCGACCTTTTCAAGCAGGGGCACATTCGTGAAAAGCAAGTCCACGTCTATGGAATACATGAGCACCGCTTCGAGCGCTGTTTGTTTTAGTATATGAGCAAAATCAAAAAAGCCTTTCAAACAACGCGTACGCAGGAGCATATGCACGGGTTCTAAGAGCTTGGCCAACCGCCAGGCCACTTTGTGGTAAGGTGACTTGTTCATGCACATCATTGGAGGTCGTGGAATTCCCATCTTGTCCAGCTTTGGCGCAATCCTCATACTTGGTGTTTCCGTCCATGTCGGTTTCCGCTGCCGATATTGCGACCCCGAGATATAACTATGAACAACAACAAGTCCAAAAAGTTGGACGAGCTCGAACGGTCGTAATCATCCTGAACCCTTGTCCTCAAATCTTCAAAGTACTGAGACTTAAACTTTTCTCTTCGCCACGCTGAAAACGTAAAACTTGGCCCAATGTAGCGAGCCTCTTTGTTCTGAACGAATGCATTATACCTAGTTCACTCGTTGTTATATATCGTATTGTACTTTTATCCAAGTACTTAACATGTTCTTCAAACTTCGAGGAAACTTTGCGCAAGGTACGTATAGAGTCATTTTATGCCCTGTGGCTCAAGTTGTTTTTAGTACCGCGCCATTTAATCAATTAATGCATAGATGCCTTTATCATCCCTCATTGTTTGTATTGCTTGCCCGTAATTTCTGCTGGACTTCTTCAACAGACTAAACACACAAAACATCCTTCAAATAGACTAAACAACTATTGTCCGTTCGATTAAGCTAATCTCAAAACGCTGTAGACTACCCCGAGAGAATCTTGTCGAGTTTAATGTTGCCATGAACCTTGATGTATGTCACAGCTTTTCTTCACCTATTATTAATAAGCCGTATAATCCTCGGCGTGATGAGTTATCGCAAAATCGTACTTGCTCATGTACACACATAACATTTATGTTCAGTATTCTCACACCGCTACTTAGCATAAGTCTGTTTTGCTTGTTTTATCACCTATTCTAGTAAACTGTACAAAGATCATTGATGCCACGTGTGAATGTTTGCTTAAGTGAATATATCTATAATTCGTTCAGTTTTGTCAGCATTTGTCTGTTCTTTTAAATGGTATTCTGAACCCATTTTATCCGTACTTTTCACATAAAATGTGCTGGAAATATGCTCAGTCGGGTGCATATGGCTTAGATTGAGTTGACTTGACTTGACTGGACTTGAATTCCGAATTCTGGACTGCCTATGTGACACAGCGCAACTTTGTGTGAAATTTATCAGCGTGATCAGGTTGATGGGTCAACAGCAATTAATGAAACGACTCTGTACGTACCACAAACTCGTAGATAGGCATTTTACTGGCTATTGTAAGTTGCAGCACGGAATTCCGGCACTGCTCACGACTGCGTGCACGTGGTCAGCAGTGGAAGCAGCTGACCTCTTATGGTTCTATTACTCATTTGCGTTTTAGAGAGTAACGGGCCCACTGAATATCTGTGTTTCTATTTTCCCACCGTCAGCTTTATGCACAATTACTTTTACTGCAGAAACGTTGTTAAAGATGCTGTTGTCCCTGCCTTTAGTCGGTTTGAACCCTCGATATTTCCCCAAATGCTTAACGTATACGTGCGACCTCACATGGAATATCCTATCCAGGCGTGGCAGCTGTGGCAGAAACAGGATCTCGTTGCTCGCGAGACTCCTCAGCGAACGTCAGGGACCTCTTTCATCTGCCTTATCAGCCTAGACTGAAATCTCTAAGCATGTACAGCAGTCGATATCGGCTTTTGCGAGGGGATCTCATAATGGTTTGCCAGATCCTGAAAAACCCAAACCACATTTGCCGTCCGCTGCTGGAATTGAACCACAACACTAAACTAAGAGGTCATCCTCTGAAACTGAGAATTCAGTATTGCCAGCTTGAATGCCGTAGAAATTTCTTTTCCCTCCGCGTGTGCCAGCCTTGGAACGCACTCCCTAATTATGTCGTCTCTGCTCCCAACCTGGCGAAATTGAAAAAAACGTGTTGACGATGAAATGTCTCACTATCATCTCATTTTATGAGTTGATAGCCAGGGGCTACAAAACGCAATCAAACGGTGTCAGGCCAAACGCCTAAACAATGGATTTATGGATTTATATGTTTAATACTCGAACATCTCAGCTATTCCACATGAGTCTATGATGAGTCCACCACAACGCTTTTCACTTTATCATGCAATTGATTTTCGCAATAATTTCCATCCCACGGGACTTGTTAAGCACTGCTTTTTTTACCCGTAATAAACCATTGTTCCATTGTTCCATATTGGTGTTGATAACATTCGACCGAATGCTCTAATGTCAGCAACATTGGTATCAGGAGGAACCACTGACTATTTTCTATTAGCGACGTCTAAAGGAGAATCAAATTCCATCAATCCAAAAGCCAGGGATAATCACTTTTGTTCATAATGGAGGTAGCTGTATTGAACCAACAAATTACTGTCCGAAAATGCTGCATCCTCTACTTTCTAAATTTATGGAGTCCATCATAGCAGATGCACTCATGCCATATCTAGAAAAGCACAGCAAAATAGCACCAAAGTGACATGAATTCCGACAAAACCACTCAAGCACCATGAAGCTGCTACTTGCACGCAATAGCTAGAGGGAAACATTGAATAGGGTAGCAAAGTGTACATAATTTATCTGGACTACAGAAAAGATTTTGATTGCTCGATCACCGATTATACTCTCCAAAGTTGAGGTTTATTGTATTTGCAATTAACTCCTTCGTTGAATAGCCAATTCCCATCACGAACCTAGAGTTTAGGTGAGTGTAGGTTAATCCCTGTACGACACAAATGAAGAAGACTGCGGTGTATTCCAAGGCCTGATTAAGGGCTCCCTCTGTTCTTAGTTTGTATGAACGACCTAGCGGATCAGTTACTTCTATTTTCTTATTATTCGCGGATGATATCAAGCTACGGCGGGTAATCAGGGAACCGGACCTACAAAAGTGCTTCAGCGTGACCACAACACAAATTCGAAATGTTAAGCCCAAAATGCTCTGCCAACTAATGTGGAAAAACCTCGTGCTCTTCTAGTACACCATCAATATTACTACATGCATTAGCTTGGTTCACATATATTTTAAAAAATTTTCCGGGGAACATGACATTAGTAAGCTTATTCGAAGTGACCTTACTGTACAAACAGGCTGAGTCAAATGCGAAATGAGGCAACCAGCACGTCAGCCTGTTGCAAGAGTTATTCGCAAGTCTTGACCCACACATTTCCCCATGGTGCACCATTTCTACTTGCGCCTTCACATGGAATATGCCATCCAGTCGTGGTAATCTTGAATGAAGCGCGATCTGTAGGTGCTACAGCCACCACAATATGGGGCTAAAAGGACGTCAGTGGTCTGCAAAATCGGTCTTGACAGCAAAGGTCGAACGCACTGGGAGTTTTCAGTGGACGCTGCCGTAAGATCCGCTACGATCTCATAATAGTGTACCAAATATTGAGTGAACCTAAGCACGTATGTCGTCAATTGCTGAAATTCAGCCAGAACACCAATCTCTGAGGTAAATTCCGAAACTGAATGATACATATAACCGTCTAGCGTGTTGATGGAATAACTTTTTTCTTCGAGGGTGTGCCACCATGGAGGCCAATTGCAAATTGTTTATTTCTCCCTAACCATGTATATGTTCAAATCGACTGGATTTTGCAATTGGCCACCAACCCTTCCGTGCTGAAGCTGTGGTAATATAAATGATACCTCTAAGCCCAATCTAAATGTCACATAACAATAAGAATGTGATACATGAGTGAGTATAACGGTTTTTTATTTACTCACGCAGTAGGACATTTATCACGGCCCACATGTGGCCTTGGTTTTTGCATTCAATTCCTAGGAATGATAGTGTTATTCAGCGGAGCATCTGTCCGAGAAAGGTTGAAAGACACAACGAACATGCTTAGATCTTATAGTTTTACCTTTAAATTCCTGCGAGAATTGCAAAGCCAACCGCGTATTAACCTGTGATAATTCAATGTTCATTGTTCAAATATCAAAAGCTAATACTGGGCGGTTCGTAAAAGCAGTTGATTCGCGTGCACATGCTTGAATCTGATGCGATCCACGTCGCATAGCACATGGACGCTTATATGCAAGAGCATTTTTCAGATAATAAAGGGATCCGCATGCTGCATTTGAGAGAGAAATGAAAGATAGCTATTAATAGAACTTAACTTGAAATACACCAGAAAACTAACCTCTAGTTTTTGTAGCATTGCGCGTTGATCCAAGCGTTGTTTGCTGAAAAGATTAAAATGAGAGGTACAGGTCGCAAGAGGTGCGAATGGTAGTGCTGATGAAACTGCTCGTGGAACTATGCTGCATGAAGGTTATTCACCAGGGGAGGGTATCATGTGGTCTCAACAACTTCGCCTTAGTGTTTGAATATATTTATATTGCTGCTACCAGAATCTCAGTTTTACGAATACATTGTTAAAGTACTTCACATACATTCTGCATGATTGCTCGCAAAGCTCAACGAAGAGCGCCTTATCTGCTGCATACAGTAAGGCGGATAAAGGAAAGCACACTAATATTGGCGACTGCGTTATTTCGTTGCCACCTGGCGGTTTTACTCCAGTCCAAATCCAAATTTCCAACCTTTCTGCAACAATTCCAATTGCATTGAAACAGCCATTATGCTAATGAAGTCATCATCCGATGCTAAGTTCCTACACAACCCACTGGACGCCAGACAAATTACAACTGGAATTTGGGAAGCGTGCCTTTTCATGCAAGAGGCATGAGTGGAACAAAGAGTCACCTTATAAGCCTAAAAATAGCTAACCCCTAGTGCGCTCGTACAATCCTATTAAATGCTCCAGAAGAAAGGCATGCCCAACTTTTTCACAAGAGAAGTGTAATTGCTACTAACACTAATTTCACGCGTTTCATGATCAAACGTGATCCAGAGTCCCTTACAGAAGGAAATAAGGGTAAATTAGGTCCAATCTTTTGATAAGGCTAATCTTTGTAATATCTTTAGCCACCAAAATGATATGGAAGACAAAGTCCAACCTAATGTGTATTTCGACTCGTCCAAGTGCAAGTCTATTTCTAAAGATTTAAGTGCACATTGCCCTCTGACATGGACCTTGAATTTAGCATTTAGATTTTGCAACTCTACTGGCCATAGTATACTGACAAACACAAGTAAGCTGGGAATCGCAATAGACGACGTTAATTCCTCGCTGACCGCAGGAATGAGCGAAGTACCTTCTGGTAATCTGACGACAGCTAGCGTGCCCCTCACTGATTACGGGTAAGATGATAATGCAGATCAAGTTGGGACCCCTAATCAAAAAATCGCGTGCGAACGACGATGTGAACTGTGATCGACTCGGAACAACAACTAAGCTTTTCAGTCACTTAAAAGCAATGTGTTCTGTAGCAAACATACCAGGAATCCCATGCAAACGCGGTGTTCTAGGAGGAAAACTCAACATACCAGCTACAAAAATATGTCATTTAACGTCAGATATCAACTTTCGACTTTAAGTAAAATGGTTTTCCTGCTGCTCTTCTGGAAAATTGAGTCAGCTCATTAAGCAGAAACTTGCGAGTGTTAGCGGATTTCCTTTCTGTCCTCGCCCCTGCTACGACACAAAAACACTTAACACGAATACGTTTTCTGTGCCAATTGCTGAGTAACCTAGAGAAGCAGTGTGTCGACAAGATCAACATGCTAACATAGTTACTTTAGACAAATCACCGAACATGTGCCCGCCAAGGTTGGACGACCATGTCTCACTAAAAATATAGACCATGACTCAACCAACACATGCCAATTACTGCTAGCCCCTGACGATCCTCTTTTTCGAGGTGACATCATCAATAACACTGTGCCACATTTATATGATGCAAACCTGGGGTTGACTTGCGGATCGCTAGGTATGTGGTATTCACCACAATACACCGAGAAATGCCTCACCGTGCATGGATTAAACCAAATGATTGGACACCCTATGAGAATAAATGAACTCTATCAAGCCACTATCAATTTGCTCTCATGTTCTCCAGTTGGGAACATATATTTTTCACGTCACCGCATCTGGCTACAGGGTTTTCTCTTAAATTCCACTCCCCATCCTGCAACCTCGCTGGCCACGTAACACACGACGGTACAAGTAATGTAGGTTGCTTAAATAATACATTATTTAAACGCATAGATTATGGCTTTTAAGATGGGATGTTCTAAGTGTTGCTCATCCATGCCCACTCTCTAGTCCATATATTGCCCTTACTCTGCTGATTCGTCATCCTTCATCAACCCCTATTCTACTTATTACCGAACGCTCGTGTACTATTTGCTTGCGGATCACCTTACTGTTATCCAAAGTACTATTTCTTTCGAAAAGACCGATGTCCTGGTAGGAAAGGTGGTTGTATCATTTACGGTATGAACCTCTTAAGTACATCACCACGCAGTGACGAGCAATTCACATCCCTCGGTGACTCCATCTGGATAACAGTATCCTTGGGTAATAATATAATGATGGTCAGTTGTGTTTATTTAACGAGGAACTCTTGTGTCCATTGAAAACTGGTTGCTTCAGATTGCGAGGAAATTACCTCTGCGTTTTCTATTCGGTTTAAGGTAGTTGAAGATTATTTTAACTTGCAGAGCATCTCATGGATCAAGTGCAAATGTACAGGAAAGCAAATTAAAATCTTGAATTGCTCGCTTGAGGGAGGCTGGGCACAGTATGTAACGTCTCCCACACGCTTGCATAATACACTTAACATCATGTTACGGCTGGATCAATAGCCGCTGCTGTCGACCGTAGTGATCATATTGTTGCCAGTTACAATATAAACATTACATACCCACCAAAAGCCCCGTTGAGACAAGTGTGCAATTTGGTCAAATAAACTAAAGAAAAATTTGCTACCCTTGTGCATGCTTTTGACTGCACCGAGTTCTTCCTGTCTTCTATTCTAATTGTGTCATTGCAACCATTTTATGAAAACCCGAGAATGCTTCGTCTCAAGAACGAAGAGACTGAAATCATGAAAAGCCATAATCTAGTATTTAACACGATAAATGGAAAATGGGGTCGCACAAAAAGCAACACATCGATACCTCTTAATACGCCTGAGGGTATCATTATCGATGCTCTGCAGATGTCGCTGAAGCTTTCAACAGTTATCTTTCCGATGCTTTTAATACTGAGAACGATATATTTGGGATGAGCTCACACAGTACTGTGGACCAAGCTTTTCCAACGCAGATTTCGACACTGGTTCCATCAAACGCCAACTTAAAGCTTTAAAGAATACATTTCATCCAGTTGCAGACTGAACCCCTGCAGTACATTTAAAGTCCGGTGGGAATGATATCCCCTGCTTACTAATGTACTTGTTTACTACATTAAAGACACCCGGGTTTATCCTGATCAGTGGCACTGGACGATATTGAAGCATACCATAAAATCGGGCCTAGGCATAACATTAAAAACAAGCGGCACATATATCACACAGCTAAAATGTTCTGAATCATGGCGCGCCTAGTTAATAAGGAAATTTTGTATTCCTCACATCAAACAACCTTTTGTCACATTTGCAGTACGATTTCTTCAAGATGTTCAATTACCACTTGTCAGCGGGATTTCTTTGCTCCCTTAACGAAGTCGACAGACACTGATGAAGCTTATGTCGTTCTTCAATCAAAAGTTAAAGAAGCGTTCGTCAGAATTTCATACAGAACGCTTATGTTAAAATTTCGCGTTCATGATCTCTTAGGTTTACTACTATCCTAGTGAGTAGCTAACCTCAGTGGTCGATAGCAGACAGGCAAGGCAGATGAGCATCTGTCGGAAACAATATATATTACTAGTGAAGTTGTACAACGTAGTGCAATTTGCCGTCTTCTTTTTTGTGATATGTAAATGATTTTTCGATACAAATCGGCATGGTACAACTTATTTGTTCGTAGATGATATAAAAATTTTGTACGCAACTGTTTCACAATCTCTACCTTTTATATCTGCTATCCAAAGTGGCCTAGCCTCCCTGGAGGACTGGTGTGTTGCATATTTCATCAAATGTTTAACATCTAAATGGAGCTTTATATGCAATGAACACTAGGTTATAGCTAAATGTTTCTTCGCTTCAAATCCCACACCGTTGATACTAATTGATAAATGACTTAGGTCACGGTTGCTCAGTTTCTTGGAATTTCATTGAACAAGTTGACTCCACGGTGGCTAAAACACGATAAGCTATTGGAATGATAGACCGCATATTTATAACAAGCGATGTTAAGCTCCTGTCATTCAAACTGTACGTCCGACCAGTATTGACGTACTGTGCTACCACATTTAGTGATATTAGAAGTTGCTACCCGAGTGCAGTAGGAACCACACTAACGTAAATGATGGCAAGATTTGTGAGCTGCATTTCTAAGCTTACTTACTTATGTAGCGCTTCAAAGATTAAGGCTAAATTTAAGTTTATTATTCAAAATTGTCCGTCGACTGACATACACTAGTTACTATCAGTCGGTATTCCATGAGTATTCGCCGTATGACCTAAGAAATAAATAGCCTGTGAGATGGTTGCTCCGTTGCTGCGCACGTCCAAGTTACAACACTTTTACACACAAATATCCCACGCAGTGGAATAGATAGCCTTAGGCCTGTCCGAAGTTCATCTTCGCTTAGAACATTTAAGATGCAACTAAAGAGTAATTAACTGTTAATAAACTTAAAGGACTGTTTCGTGTCAGTTGAAGAGAGCAACTGGTGTACGGAAAGGGGCTGTAAACAAATGTGCGGTATTTGCACTACAATTGTATTAATAAAGATAGCTTGAAAGGCTTGTAGACACAACATGAAATACTTTGTTCCTTTTCTTGAGCTTTTCTTGCCAGCTAACAGATTTGTCTCTTATGCTTTCCACTATATTTTGTCACATAATGCGGTATTATCCAAACTGACGATCCGTCGATTACCTATGATCGATAGACTGGACAAATGAGATCTACCTATGATTTACGCTTAGTCTACACTGTTATATCCTACGTGTTACTCCGGTGGTTGGCCCGTTGGTGAGATGAAACGTGTGCACATCGGTGGATTGTTTAGAGGGGAATATCTTCGACTTATTTGTCATGTACACTGCTTTTTACTGTTCTATTACATAACTTGACATCAGAAATATATGTGCACATTAATGTGTTAGATAAGTAAGATATGGCCTTAGCTTTCGAATAGGGCTTCCTTTTTATTACACAGCTAGGTGAAAGGTATGAATTCCCGAAGACACCTAGCCACTGAAATGGTGAGCGGTTTATCTCCCGCAACTAACTCACCCAATTTATGTACGCAATTAAACTTGCCCTGTCTTAACCCTTGCGCAAATAAATCATTAATTCTAATTGATTTAAACTTAGTGGTGGAGACAATTCTTAGTACAACCGATTCATATGCCATTATACCTGCTCGGGTATGTACGTTAATCATAAATTAGTACTATATATCAAAGTTATGAATCCTTTTTACCTACATTTGTTCTGTGCATATTGTCAATTACCTCCTAAACCTTGTTATTTCTCATACATTACCCAAACATTCGCCCAAAAGTAGCTGAAAGTTTTGTGGTGGGCTTGGATTCCGAATAATTTCAACAAGTAATCAATTATACAAAAGCACTGAATTGGACACACAATTGCTTTTATAAAGAAGTTTTTTAAAATCGTACTGCATTTCCTTTTTATCTTATGATGGGACTAGCTGGGCCGTTCCGCACCTCACTGCGAAGATACCAAATTCAAAAGCGGGAAAACTCTTGTAAGGCTACGCTGTCCCGTTTTCCCAGCGGAGTCCAACGTCTACACTTCAAACGGAGTTCCTTTACGGGCTGCAATTGTGCAAACCTTGGATATACTGGGTACTGAGGCATGCTGTCTGTCAGAAATTCGTATCAATAACCCTAACGGTGTTGTTGTATTAACGCGCCCAACTTGTCTACGAGCTTTTGGTCGCACGAATTCGGAGACACTGATGAGGCGACCATGGGTCAAGCTATGCTCGAAAATGGTCTCTTCTCCTAGACCAAGCTATCGTTAATTGATTTGATTCCCGTGAGCAGGTGTTTGAGTGCAACCAGTTCGGCGACATCAACTAAGATTGACTCACGAAGAAGTTTTCGATGCACCCTATGCAAACAACCAAAATCGAACCCGTTACTGCGCAGAGTGACCAAATACGAGCTTCGAACCGGGGGCCGTTGGGAGGTTAGTTGGTCACGACAGGCCAGGCTTGGCTGAGTACGACGCAAATTTCTCGCTAGTATTGCCGGAAGTCTCATAAGCTTATTCGATAAGCCTCTGGGACATGAGGAGCAGATCATGTAATGCACTGATGTCTGTTTGAAGTTGTTCATGTACTGTGGGAGAATCGATTGGTTAGTACACATGCGCCAAAACTGGTGGTTTACAAAAGAACAGCTGTTTCGTCTTTGGACTGTCGGTTGACTTCCAATGTCCACATGCGATTAGTATTTCTGCCTCGATATTTACAAGTTTTGACATTGGACCCAGTTGGGTTAACCCCTGGGACATCCAGTCATTGCCCTGGAACATGAAAGTGAATAAGTTCGCTGCAAGTCAACTCGGGTAGCAGCCAGTCCGTTTCTAAATATTTACATGGATATCAGACAAATCAATGGTTCAATACGTCTTTATGTATAACAACATGTACCAGGAGTTTTTAAACTGGCTTTCTTATTCTAACCTCATTCCAGTTAACAGACAGCTATTTCTTGCACGTTTTGTTGGATGATGAACAATATTGGCATAATTATTAGCATTACCTTGATAATTATTGGTAGGTCGACCTGAGTCTATGGAACATGGTCCATTTCAATTAAGCGCGTGAATCTAAGGTGGTCAACTGAAACGAACCAAGTAGGCAATCTACAAAATGCGAATTTCCATTGCGAGTTTAAAGTTCTCAGCGACTGATTGGCGTTTTCGTCAGACTAATGTAACGTATGTCATTCATCCTCAATGACCAATAAAGGCGAAACTGTAAGGCGGTGCATCTATCTTTGCTACGAAAGATTGTTACATATATGGAATATTCGGAAACGTAGACCAGCAGCACAAGTATTAAATCTGCGGCACGTAATGGTCAGGAGAGTGTTCACTGAAAGGGAAGCGTTGGTCCAAAAAGTGCGAATAATGGAAGAGATCAACGAAACTTACGCTGCTTCGAAGTTTAGGAATTTGTGCCATATTCAGTGACGTCAGTATATTCACCGTTGTATTTTTGGTTCCTGCTGGGATGGAGACGTTACAATTATCTTGGCTTTGCTAAATAATCTAGAGTAGATGGGGTTATATGAAAACAAAATAGGCGATAACAAGTTAGTAATTCTAAAAAAGCTCGGTGGCGCAACTTGTTTACATGAAATTGCTTCATATCTTCTGCCTTGTGAATGGAACCACTGTAGAATTACTAGCATAGTCACTAGCTTCCTAACAGCATTGGCGACCTCACAATATTTCTCAAAGCTGTTGGGCATACCATGTCTCACTCGAGTTCACATTTGGCTCTCTAACATTTGGCATCGGTAGATAATTGGAGAGTAGGTTCCAAAAATATGCTCGCCGATGAATTGCTGAGATACCACCTACTCATCATGTGTGAAGTGAAATTGCTTCATGACGACCGTTACCACACAATGTATATTTTATTCCCTAGAAAACGATTGCGGGAGCGCCGAAGCCATATGCGTTGATATCATGTTACGAATAAAAGATAAGACGACAATTACTGAGTGAGAGTGCAAATAATTTTTATTTCCGGACTTCTTACTACCCTTACTGATCGCATCTCTGAGCAAGATCTACCGCCTCTTTTTAATGTAGTAGTGCAAGTACAGGCGTAATTTATGGTGGCATAATTTATGGTGATTCTCGAAAAGCAAGCAATGAGAGTGGCTCCTATACATAACGGAAAAACCCTGACATGTGAAACAGCGTGATACAGTCGGACAGCATGACCACCTCGCTCAGGAACTAGCTGCATTTCCTTTCTATCACTAGTAAATAAAGTATCCGTGACCAGCCGAGACAGCACTTCACTGCGACCTGTGCAGCGTAAAAAGTTTCTTTGTTATCCTTGTGGTGATCGTCACTCATTCCTCACTGACTGTCAACATCCTCATTAATTGTGCAGATTTTGTGGAAAATATGGTAAAATTCAGAGGTTACGTACTTCCAAGCAAAAAGCACATTTGCCAGAACTACAAACTACGAACCTCATCACTGAGAATTTGCAGCATCAATGGATCAGTGCAACAACAGTGTTTGATCGCAGTAAAACGGTAGAAAAGTCATACATCTCCTCTGTCCAGGTGAAGGAGCAAACAGTGGGTTTGAGTTTAATAGGGCTTTTAATTGTACTCACAGAAGACCGGCTAGGCCTTCAAATTCAGCTATGCTCTATAATTGCTGTCCAAATAATTTACTGAGGCATTCGCTTTTAGGCATTGAATCAAAAACCTTTTGCTTTGTTCATCAATGATTTGTTCCGTAACCATAGCCCTGATCATATACACTAGCGACATTTTGAAATTGTTGCGCGCTTTCACTCAAATTAACTGGGTACATTTTTCCCGTCAAGCTATGCGGAACAAAGTAAAAGGAATCACCAAGATGCAAAGCAATTGTACACAAAAGCGCCGTACAGTATGGTGCATTGCACTTAGAATGAAACATAGCGCAATTATGATCCTACGTGTTTACTCCATGCAAATGTTTTAGCCCTACTTGGATACTTAGAAGACCAAATTTTTATAATAGGTCGGGAATATTCTCGTTTGGTCATCATTATGCTGCGGAAAACCTGGCTTCACTTTGAGGTCATAGACGGTTGTTGAACTTGACGGAGTTAACTTTTACGTGTTGACAGCCAATGTACGCAGAGGGACCATGCGGTGGAGACATCATTTATATAAACTTGTCATGATGCCTGTCTATTAAATCTATTTTTCAGTAGATTTCGCAACATATCAGATGTTTACCTGTCAAACGCATACACAGACTGCTGCGCGGTTATCATTCGCTATTATTGGCTAATATGTATACCTCTCCCGGATTTTCAAAGCACGAATTTGAAGGATTCTACGACGGATTTGCTTCTGTGGTACTCGTATACCTGGAACTCTCATTGTGCATAGTTGCCGGTGAATTTAACAGATCTGACACCAGCTTCATTATAAGCTTTGGGTTAAAGAACATTGTGCAACCATCAACCAGTTTTGATGCAATAATTGTCATGGTATCTGTTAACAACCTGAAAGAACTTTCTGTTCGTAATCGGACACCTCCTGGGAGCTCAGATCATACCAATGCAAAGCTATCTCCCGTTATCTATAGCAAGACGAACCATAATTTCACCCCTTGAAAAGATCGAATTTCTAGGCGGATACAACCACCTACCTTGAATATTCAGCGAATGCGTGAAACAGCTGCCTCTACTGATTTTAGTTTATTTTACGATGCTGAGGTATCGAAGTGCTGTGACTAGTGCATTAGTTACTAAAACGTCTGCTTCTACACCTGTTGTCCACTTGAAACAATTGTTTCCGCGCTGACAGATCCTCCTCTCAACATCTCAAACGACTGCGTAGACTTAAAGCAAACGCTTTTAAATGCAAAGGCTTTACATCAGTAATGTCAATCTTTATTAATAAACAAATCGATTTGCGTCCACTCAAGGAGATCTACGCTCCAGCCAAGCATAGAACAATAATTAGCGTGAAATATGGAAAATGTATTAACGGTTAAGTGAGGTCGCCCGCGAGGTTACACATTATACTTCCGATGGGGTAAAACTAAACCTCAATTTTTGTGACAAGTATAGTATGTTATCATTTGATATATCCTCTGCTGGTTTACGAATAGCCTCAGCTAACCCTCCTCCTGTGAACAGCTTTAAAGTGCACAGATAACTAACCGGGCTACAAATGCACACGACACCTGGTCCGAAGAAACGGTCTACTGTGATTCTCAAGAGGAGGGCAGATTATCTGGCAGCATAACTCGCTGACTTGCGCACACTGTGCTTCCAGTGACATAAAATAGCTGATATTTGACTAAGCGCAAGCATCACGGCAGTGCCAATGAAAGGAACCTGTAAATACTGTATGCAACCTAGTTGCTTTTAAGAAATTCGAGAATTTTATTCTTATAATTATCTCAGCACAGATCCATGTGGATGACAAATATCAGTTTGCATATCAAAACTCAAGGTTCACTTTTAATGCGATAGCATGTTTGGTACATGTGTGCTCTCGTCAATGGATAATAAGAACAACATTTCAGAAAACTTGGTAAACGACCGGTTAATGTATTTATGAGGATACACAGTGTATCAAGTGTATCCTCATAAATACATTAACCGGTCGTTTACCAAGTTTTCTGAAATGATGTCTTCCCGATCGGTTCCAAATATGTTCCAAGATAATAAGAACAAATCCACCCGCCTCTGCTTCCTGGCCTTTAGAAACGTACCGTTTGTGGGAACCGTGAACTACTGTAGCGCAATCGATTGGGTTCCGGAGTCCAAATTTCCGTTGTTCTTCTGTTGAAAGATCATTTTACTGGCCGGACTTAATATACCAGGTTACTAGGGGAAACTCTCCTTCTACCACCATGAACTCTGATTTTCTTCACGAAGCTATTTCGTCCTCAGTCTCCTTTTCCACACACATTACATCAATCTCCATTGCTGAACAAGACATCCTGCTGAAGTAGACTGGCGATGCAATTGTGAGCGTCCAACATCCAAACATAGAATAATCGACCAATCTACAAAACCTAATGGAGAAACTCACAGCTTCCTACAAATCCCGTTGTCTACCATTAAACAACTCAAAATGCAAGGATTTTCTTCGTACGTTGATCAAAGGAATTCGCTACCAGCGAGTCCTGACACAGTGTCCACAACTTTACTTTGACGGCTAATGTTTAACCTCTTCCGCTTCAAATAAATACCTGGAAGTGACAGTGAGCAGTGGGCTTACGTGTTACCTTCACCTGAATGAAACATTTACTAAGGTTAGAATACTCTCATTCTATGTTGCACGTCTCAGGTCTTCTTCCGTACCACGGTTTTTGATCCAGCGTTGTATCACTACAAGTGCAACTCTACTGGACCTACTGCTCTCCAGTTATCCTTCTCGGTCTTCTGAGCAAAGACCTTAAAGGAATGATTAGATCAGTGAAGTTTCTGTCCCAACGTACGGGAAGTTCAAGAATAGAAATCGCCAACATCATTGTTGCTAGCCAGGTCAACTCCTGAAAAAAAGCTTGCATCTAAAATAATTTCAGACATTAGCCATCCTCTCCATAGTGCTGTTTGAATGCTTATCAACCTCCTCCTTTACCGGATATATCTTCAAAAATATATACGTCCACAAATGTAACTAAGGTGAATCTGTTGTTCCTTTCCTGTCACCTTTTTAAACGAGACACTTCAGTCATTTAAAAACTGATCAATAAATTACTTTGGCGATATTTGCTCCACCAAATCTTATTTCAATGATCGCGGTATTATATTTACGCATGTACTATCCCTTCTCATTAGTTATCCCATGTCGTGCCACGTGTGTTATATCTGAATATCAACACTTCAACTTTGCATAAAGCACATCGTTGACTTGACTTGGATCACAAATTAGATCCACGCAATATACAAATTTGATTTGACACAGGAAAGATGGTGGTTGTGTTGGGTATATTTATTGCACGCATCTACTACAGCAATTCGATAAAGGATGTGTGGGTGTATAGGAAGAGCAGGGCCCCTACACAGGTCTCTGCGACGAAATTAAACGTCTCCCAAGCAGTACTTTGAACATCAGGTCAGCGAAAACCCATTTGCATTAAAGTGAGCTGCTGCTGAAGCATAGTTCTTCTTCGATCAGTCCAGGTCAGGTCTTTTGAAGAATTACGCTGCACACGTAATATTCTGAAACCATAGGCGATACTTCGTTAGCGGAGAGCAGTCGATCTTCCGCATGCTCTTCGTAATAAGATGGAGAGTGTACTGCGCTGACTCCAGCCAGAGAATACATTTGAACCTCTTTGGTAATCGAAATTTGTATTCCATAAACTGAGAGTACTGAAGAGCGATGTTAACATAAGGATCTGTGGGGACTACAACCTTATGATCATCTAGGCATTACAGCTTGGCAGGTATGCTCTGACTACCATAAAAACATTTTCGTTTTCGTTACATGTAATGATCCTTTTACAATATTATACCTGAGCCAGGATTATAAACAAATGAACCTCAAGGCGGAATCATATACATGTAACATCAGCAAACTTCGTTTTGATTTATTCCGCTACGCACGCAAGTCTTTGGGACGATGATCGGCCACTGCTATCTTTCAACACTTTTTGACTCACTAGTGAGAGACATACCAAACAAACTTGCACAGCCGGATGACACCATGCTTAATGGATGAACTATCATCGAACACGGGTAGTGTTACAAGAAGTGGTGTGTTTTCGCCTGACAAGCCTACTTAAATACAAAAGCCACAAGTGTTCGCTTGACAACACTGCGACGTAGCGGGTGTGACAAACTACCAAGCAAATCATTGCCGTTTACATCACAGTAGCAAGTATCCATACACCGCGTGCCACTAATTCTGATGGGTACACACTAATTCTTTTCTACATACCCTCGTGAAAATTACTTGAACACTCATTATCAACACAGTACTATCTACGTTGCTTCTCACCAATACGTTTAGGTTGTTGCGTTGTTTTTACAGTCTACGTGACATTTGCGTAACATCTTTGCTTGTAAAATTCTGCTCACGCCTGACATGGCATGCTTCGAATCGTTCGAGAATAAGACGTTTATTATGTACTAATAATATGGATGTCGTCTGGTAAAGGTTATCTCACCAGTATGTTTATTAAATAGTAAAATGTGGAGTCCTCCTGAAGAGATTGCTGTAATTCAATAACAATTATAACAAAAAGGAATATGCCCCACAAAAGAAAAGACGGTTACTTAAAGCACCAGCACCCATAAAAGTTCATCAACTACAAATATTCGTTTGTGCAATTCACCAAGTTTTTAAAGTACATGCACTCCGCAATAACCCATTTGCCATCGCTTAATAGACTCTTACGCAAAAATCAAACTGGGATTTGCAACAGGATTAACGCAAGTGCCTTCAAAGAGGTCAAGAAACTAATGGCATCTGCTAACGTTCTTGTGCATTCTGGCTCATGAAAGCATTTCGTTCTTTCTTGTAATGCTTTGTCATCACAACATTGGCGTTGTTTTATTGCACAAAATAACGGGTGGCTCAAAACGCCGTCTTGCTTATGCTTCAAGAACCCTGACGATAGCAGCACGGAGTCTCGCTCACATTGCTCCCGAGACAACAGCTGATATCTTTTAAACTACAGGATTACAACCATACTTAGTCAGGCGATCTTTCATGATCGATAAAAGTTATAAATCTCTGATATCCCTCCTTGGCCGCATTCGACGAATGGCCTCATCCAGAATGGTCCGTTGATTACTCATTCTGCCTGCATATACACACACAATTCATTACCTTCCTCTTCGCCAGGTAACCATAGTTCATCTCATTTGTCGACTTTCTTTACTACAGGTGCCTTTAGAGGGGTTCGCTCTATAAGAGCTAGAATAACTGCATCCGTGACTCAATATCTCCTTTGTTACTTCAACGAATATGTCAAGAAACTCATAGTCATTAACCTTTTGCGCTAGTGAAATGCTACGAATAATTTGGACCGGCAAATTTCACCTTGCATGAACGCGCGCCTTTCAGTAGAAAGGTAGATTAACTCAGCCCCAAGAATGGATGCTTACTGGGGCTCACCAGTTATAATTAACTGCGATATAGTCCGATCTAATATCCGCTGTCATATACGTATATGCCATGGAGATGACAGCTGTTGGTCTTCCGGCGTCAGGAATTTCCGGTTTCGACAGCCATGAATAAACATACTGTCATGATCTCCGTAAAAGCGTACGTTCCAAATGACTGGAGTATTTGCTCTGTCAGCGACGACTTTTGTCGGGAAATTTGTCAGCCCTTGCGTAACGCTAAAACATTGAATAACGTTGTCCTTGCTAGGGATTTAAATGCACAATTTAGCCGACTTTTACCATACGAACGTCAACATTGGTGGTCACCACGCGCTCGATGAGGAGCGTTTTGATAACAAAGAGTGACTTCCCACATTTTGCAAAGGTAACCATATGTTTCTCTCGAAATCCAACTTCAGGCACATGAAGATATATCACATAACCAGGCGTCCCCCTTCAACTACACAAGCCTGCTCTCAAATTGATCACATTTTATTTAGCTTCAGATAGCGTGGCAGCATAAGGGACTGCAAGTCATTATGGTCAACTTTCATTTATATAGATTATGCACTGGTCTGAGTGAAAAATGCATGTGTTTTGAGGGGTCTCCAAACAGGAAGCACTGTAAGATTGTTGCAAACAGATTAACGGATTCTTTGGTTCAAAGAATAATCGGTCTTCACTGGCGTTCACATTTATTTGCAATCCACCACAAGACATACAGTAAAACTGAAATTATTTGGAGAATGCCATGACCACTTCCGGACAGTCAAACTGAAGAGTCACCCCATGATCCCCATAAAAGCTTGCATCTCTGCTAGCTCCTTAGAGCTGTTCTATTGGTGCACAGTTATCCATGCAGAATCAAATTGCAAGGAAAGGCGCCACTCTTCCAACTGACTGCTCAAGCGAAGGCTGCTACAGGATCGTGAGGATTTTTCACCTAAGCGTGCTTTAAAGATAGAGATTGCCGACCTCTCTGGAGACACTAGCAATCATTTCCAATTCATTCCGTCCATTTATGTCAGGAAGGCTGTTAAAATCTGGTCATTTGCGAGGCGAACAATTCCCCGATAACCAACCAATAGATGTGCTTGGACTGCTGGGTCGAGCATTCACTCCCAATTGAACTGGCCCCTTAGACCACCAGTTCACGAGGTGAACGTTGATGTCTGCATTGGGTGGTTACACTGAAGCCAACTAGCAAAATAAAAGCCTGCCTCGTGGTACGACGCATAAAGCATTTTGAAGCTGTCGGTAGAAAAGAACTTCCTCTGGCGGCGTAACAACTGCTAAACAACAGACCACATTTTTCACAAAAATCTATCCTGAAGAAAATATATCTCCCTCCTAGGGCGGATCCGTTTTTGTCCGGATTTTCAAGGAAGGCATCTCCACTTCATGTGTCCACCTTTTCGGGGCTAGTATTTTTATGTTTAACTCTAAGCCATTGACAATTCTACATCGTAGACTATCCCTCATACGTGAATCATTTACCCTTAAGGACAACTTGCTTTATTTCCCGACAGTGGATCAAGTATCTACGTTCCGCCAAATTCTGGAACAGCGCCACATTTAGCACAGGCCAACTACCGTTGCATTCCTGGACAAACAAGCTGCATTTGACTCCGTTGATCGACCTGCTGTGAAGGGTTGCTTGTCGAGTAACGTTGTGCCAGAGCAGTATACTACAATCTTAGTTGCAGTCTGTGTTTCTGTGAGCGACACATTTAATCTAAAAGTTTCTCTTTGCATCCCCAACTTCCCCATCGGCAATTATCAATTTGAGGAACTTGTGGCGTAATGACGACGTTTGTTCTTGTGTAATTGCCGGGCTTACAATGTATCGGTTCGTTCGTTATTGTTGTAGGGAAGCCAACCTTGACTAATGCGCGCAGAGGTCGTGCGTCATCTTTCTGCCATCGACAACGGATGTTTGCGTATGATCAGTCAAGTGTGGTGGCAAAATCGATTTCACAGGGATGACGTTCATCTTCGCGTATGGGGGAAGGCGAGTATCCTCTTCAACAAGCTGGTTTCGCTGCTTTAGTCGAGATGGCTGCGTTGTTTCCTACGCTTGGTGCCTAAGCTTTTACCGCGCCGCGCTCTATTTGCTCGTCAAAGAAGTGGTTGGAGACAACTGCGTGGTGGTCAGTCTTCCGCATATTGAAACCACATAATATCGTTCAGTTTGCTCCCAGTTGCCGTTTTAACCCCACGTCTTCCGTGATGTGGATCAAAAATGAAGAGTGTCAATGGCTTAATGCGCTTGGAGACTTGGTCCGCCAACAGACTCAATGGAAGCGTTGTGTGCAAAATGGTGTTGGCTTACCCATTTAATAAATTAAAGGGTAAAAATAAAATGAGCAGTTCGCTAATTAAAATATAATGTAAATAATTTTTCGTTCCATTTTGATCAACTAGTTATTACCTTCGATTTCCATAGATTTTTGATGCATCTACATTTCTGTTGCTTGGAAGGTTGCATGTATATATATATATTTAGGTAGTCGAATGTGGGCAGATATACATATCTGACTCCTAAAATGTTAAAGGACTTGTAAACGGTGAGTGTTGCATGTCCAGATGCATATGTACAAATCTAATACGTAACTTCAACGCCCGACTACTAGGTGCATCTGGCTCATATCCGTGTCTGGTTCGCAACACATCCATTACAATCATGATTTCGCAATGCGTTTACGGGTGGGTCGTTATTTCCTATCGTATATTCAGTGACAAGTTTATCTGAATGGCGTTTTTGCAATGAAGTGCGATTCCCGATCAGCACTCTAGGGCAAACGAAATCTTGCTTCTCTTTTGGGAGGTTTCGGTGTTTCGCCCCCTTATTCCTTCACTCCAAGACTCAGTTCGTCCTGCCTTGCAATCAACACGTACTGATACCATTAAATTTTAATGGACTATTCCGATCACTGTATCGGAATGGCACAGCTAGGCCGCAACTATAACCAACGACACAATTAAGATTGCACATCTCCATCCACTACATGCGGGCAGCATGCAAACACATCAGATTCTAATGGTAACTGGTGTGTATAATGCAGATTGTTGACACAATGGTGATGCTGATAACCGCAAAATAATATGTGCTTAGTTCCAGCCCAAGTCAGGCTTGCTATACTTGAGGAGCCCGAGCTGAAACAAAACGCTTCGTGCAGTGCAGTAAGCAACATTGAAACCTTCTACTTAGGTTTCGAGCTTAATGAATGGAAGGGTGCAGGTTTATATCAAGTTAAGTCATAGCCATAATTGAGATATCGTGTAGCAATCCAAGACAGCAGGCACGTACTTCAAAGCCTGATAATTAACCTCTTACAACTATGTCAAGCTCTACGCAGACAATAAAATATTCCTTATATATAAAATGACTGAATACCGGCCAGGAATCAAGCAGAGGTAGCCTAGAATACACCTAAAGTGTAGCATCCAAATTGGCCTGCAGCAATCGAAGCTTATTCAATTTGTAATAGTGTCCAGTGCCACAGTACCCTGCTCCAATAAAAGCAGTCCTGAATATCGGATTATACAGCTTACGCAACATATCTAAGCATTAATTATGAGTAGAAGGATTTTTGTGGGTGTTTTTGTTCGTCGCAGTCAGCCGACAATCCAGATAAGTCAACTAACTATCCGGAACAGAACCAGACGGCCGGTTCGCCCTATTAGGGCTTGTCAGTGGTGCGCATCCTTCGGTCCTCTACGGAGGATCGAACCCATGACTGCTATTGGCTTGTGCCAACTAGCCCGCAGCTTATGCAACTGCGCCATATCTAAGCATAATGAAATGATGTATAGTACTACAGGGTCATTTATGGAAGCAGCCGATTTGCTTCTACATGTCTGACTCTGACACAATCCACTCGCAGATCACATCGTGAGAAATTGTTCGCACGAGCCTTTCTCATGATCACTAGTGATCCGTGTGCATGCATCCGAAATACAAATGTAACAAATTGAGGAATGGAACCTAACTTTAAATACACTGGAAAACTAACCTCTAATTTTTGTGGTATTGCGCTTCGACTCAAGCATTGTTTGCTACAAGGAGAGAAAAATGGATGCTGCAGATAAGTAGTATAGTATGTAGCCTTACCTAATTTCAAGTGGTCTGGACATAGCATCTGGTGGGAGGTAATCATGACTTTGGAGGTTAGCCACTCTCAGGTGCGTTGGCAGGAACTTGCGGGACAGTAGAAGGTAGGTGGTGCCAAATCTCAGTTAAGTTGCAAATAATTTAGTTCAACCATCGACCCTTTGTCGCAGAGACATAAGCTGCTGGCTAGACAGCGTTAGCGTCCAGCAGCCATGGGCTTCATTCACCATAGGTGATGGAACAACGCGAACCAGTGACGAGCCCACATGGGGCGAAAAGCGCGCCTGGTGCTCGTCCGGACGCGGATTGTGCTATGTAGCTTGCAGGCTGCCTGGACGATTATAGTAACATTAGAGACTCCGGTGGCCTGGAGAGCGGATGGGATGAAAGTTTCCGAGGTGATATCCTGCGTAGAGTCAGGTCACAAGTAATCGGTTCCAAGATGCTTGTATAAGTTTGCCTTATTGCTTCTACGTAGTTAGATTGCTGCTCATAAAATTTCCCTTTTACGATTAAAATTTATTCAAGCTTGAACCATATCGTGCAGTTGTAGTTGCAAGGCCCACCAGGGGTCGCCTTATTTGCTGCAAAAGGATGGGCTGATAAGGCACCTCAAGCTAACGCTGCTGAATGCCTTCTTTCTTCTCCACCTGTCTCTCTT
This sequence comes from Dicrocoelium dendriticum, assembly GCA_944474145.2. Lineage (NCBI taxonomy): Eukaryota > Metazoa > Platyhelminthes > Trematoda > Plagiorchiida > Dicrocoeliidae > Dicrocoelium > Dicrocoelium dendriticum. Next base: position 161,263 of record CALYDF020002644.1, on the reverse strand, counting down.
ACTCCAATCCAGCTCCCAATTACCAACCTTCCTACCATACTTCCCAGCTCTATTGACTGCATCCATAATGCCACTGGAATCACATCAGGCAGTGCTACCTTCACAACTAACCCGCTAGATGTCTACTGACATCAGTCCCTTATCAAGCCACGCAGATTCGCAACCAGCGGCATTCAACATTCGCACTCTAAGAGCAAAACGTCAATACGCCGTACCCGCACACGCCTTGGACACACTGGGTATTGACGTGTGTTGTGTGTCCGAAGGAATAAGACCGGCTGACATGTGGGTGGGTGCCATGTTTCACCAAAAAAAGCCATTCCACCCACCTAGTTTTACAGCAATAGCTTTTCTGTACAGCTATTTTGAGAATCATGCGTACGCCCACCAGATTCAGGGGAACTGACAGACCATTCATGTTTGACCGAATATCCACCAATGAAGAATTAATGGTCGAGAGAGTGATAACCGATACTCCTTGCAACGCTATTGTTTCATTACATGTGCTACGCGGATTATCCTAAAGAGCATGTCGAAGACTATCGTGTCGTAACTAACTATGACGACCTGTCCGACCTCACTGATGAAACAAGCTGGTCGTTCTTAGCTGAATTAACCCCCGAGGTGGCCTGCGGTGAATTCGTCAACATATTTACCGAGCTCGTGGCAACGACATCTGAAACCAAACTCTACCGCCCTAAAAGAATGAAGTCTTTCGTAAAGAGCAGGACACGTAAGTGCAAGGCATTAAGGGACTTGGCATGGCACGAATACATAACCTCCCCGAACGACCATACCTGGGATGTCTACACAATACAAAGGAACCACTGTGTCAAACTCGTCCGGGAGGATAAACTTACGAACAAACAAGGTCTAGTGGAAACGTTTTGCTCCAATCCCAAACTGCTATACAGACACGTAAACAACTTGCGCCGTGTTAAGCGCGGTATTCCTGCTCTGCCCACAGCGTGCGGGTTAGCCCAAACCGCACAAGAGGCGGCCAACGTCCTTGGACAACAAGTTGGCCGTACCTTCCAAAGCGTGCAATCATCATACATCCTGCCCAAGCAGATAACGCTGCCATCACGGCTTAATCACATATCGTTCACCTCCGCAGCTGTACTGAAGAGGCTGATGTCTCTGCGCGAGTTCAGCTCCCCGGGTGCGGACGCCATTCGTCCGAAGGCGTTGAAAGGAGCTGCCTTGAGTTTGGCAGGAACATCAGCAATTTTCTTTCAACAATGTCTGAACGAGTTGCACGTCCCCACGATGTGGAAGCACGGAATCATCACGCCTATCTACGAAAGTACCAGCCGTGCTGAACCAGCAAATTATCGCCCGATAACACTACTTCCTGTGATCTCCAAGGTTATGGAGACCATTGTAGCTGAGGCTTTAATGGGGTACCTAAAGAACAACCAAATTCTAGTTCCGGAATAGCATATATTTCGCCAAAATCGCTCTTGTACAAGCAAGCTCTTGATTGCTCGTGCAAATTGGACGGAATCTGTGGACGCTGGTGTAGGAGTCGACGCGGCCTAGTTGCATTTCTCAAAGGCATACGACTGTCTAGACCATCGCATTCTCCTCCACAAACTCCAGCAATATGAAATCGGCGATCCTGTTCTGGGCTGGGTAGGAGACTTTCTCGTGCAACGTCACCTGAATGTGAGGGTTCGAAGCAACCTATCAGAATCTATCGAAGTTCAGTGCGGCGTACCTCAAGGCTCGGTACTTGGACCCCGCCTGTTCCTGGTCTTCATAAATGATTTTGCGAGTGTGCCATCTTCTAACTGTTTGCTATTTGCTGATGACCTAAAGGAATGGCGCAGTATAACTGTAGTGGAGGATCACACAGTCTTACAGGAGGACCTGGACAAAGCGTACAAATGGTCCATGGAGAATACGCTGCCTTTCAGTGTCACCAAGTGCAAAGTTCTCAGTATACGGCACAACAATATGCCCAAGTACCTCCTAGGACCAAAAATTCTACAGCGGACTTCTCAAGAGTGCGATCTCGGCGTGATAGTTCAAGATGACCTCGGTTGTTCGAGGCAGACTTAAGAGGCAGCTAAGAAAGCGAACCAGTACCTCGGGCTTCTTCGCAGAGCCTTCGGGAAGTTTGACCCTTCAGTCTTTCCAAAAATGCTTAATGCGTACGTAAGACCGCACTTGGAATACGCTATCCAAGCGTGGCAGCCCTGGATCAAGCACCATCTCACCGCGCTCGATACTGCACAACATAGGACAACGAAGAGCGTCAGAGATTTAACCAGCCTTCCCTACCCACTCAGGCTGAAGACCCTCAAAATATACAGTGGACGTTATCGGCGTATAAGAGGCGATCTCATAATGGTGTACCAGATCCTGAGAAACCCCAACCACCCATGTTATTCCCTTCTAATACTCAGACAAAACACCTCGCTAAGAGGTCACAAGTTTAAGTTAGTCACACAGTACAGCCGCCTGGAATGTCGGCGAAACTACTTCTCCCTTCGAGTGGCACAACCTTGGAACGCCCTCCCGGAACATGTAATTAATGCACCCACCCCATCCCTTTTCAAAAAACGCCTTGACGATCCCCTGTCTCATTAACACTACGTGCTATAGCTCAGGAGCACCAGCTGCTGGCACTAATGGACAGCAGACAGGGGATAGTGCCATAATCCTACTCCAGAATGAGTCACTGCTAACGTCTTGCACGTAATTTGATAAACACTACTACTATAGAAACTGGATTTCTGTATCCTGTGGACCCAAGATAGTTGCACACGAGTAAGCGTTGTCCTTGCTATCTTTTTTATTTTTCTCGCTTATAATGTGAACAATAACCACTCCCCTGTCACTTTGTGCGTGTACATTCTCAATTCAAACTCACTTTATACTACAGTGCAGGTACAACTGTAAGCGCCCGTACTGACGACTCCAATATCTCTTCGCTATGTTTTTGTGTTACGCTAAACACCCTACGGGAAATGTCAAGCACCTACATTTTTACCCGTTATAAATCATTGTTCATTGTTCAAGGTAGTGGCTGGGCCGTAGTCCGCTCCACACTGGATGGAACCACTCTTTGAGGATAACATCGCCAAGAGGACCGTGCACTTCTCCTCCCAGCAATGATTCATAGTCTCCTTGAACCAATATTCAAGGTGGAGGATGTTAGGCCGGTGGGCACCTTGTCAAAATTCACATCAAACGCACCCACACCGGAGAGATCAAACAAGCAACAGAATTTACTGGAAAGCAAACATGGAAACTTGATACGGGATGTGCAGCAGGGTGTCAGAATTGAACAAACCAAATAAAGTGGAATGACTTCCGTCCAGGCTAAAAGGACCTCCTTAGTTGAAAGTTAATTTGGCCCAACTGAGGTGAAGAACCATCCTAAATGCAACAACATGAATTCAACTGTTGACACGCATGATTCCCTTCATACATAGCCAAGAATGCTGTTTCTGTGTAAGTTGGAGTGTGGGTCGCCTTCGTTGATGAAACGTAGCTTCCATGCACATGCATCTCGGTCTTATTGCTTCGAGTTTACACTGGTTATGTGGTGTGTGGATAGGGCTGTGCGTGATGCAGCGCAATCCACCCATGGTCCAACAGTTGGTGCATGCGTCCAGCGTCTGTTCTGTGGAGGCCACATTGACATGCAAAGCCGGTACTGCATGCCGCTGAACATGTGTGTCAGAAAGTAGGAACATATCCCTAACGGACTTTTTATGTTAAGTGCGCTCGGATTATCCTCTTGCTATTGTTCACACGCATCCGGAGACACTGATGCGGAAAACACAAGTCAAACTATGGTAGGCATCATTCTCAGTCGTAATGTTTTATCCTTGTTCCTAGATTGGATTCCCGTGCGCAGACGTTTGTGTGCAGTCTGTTTGACAAAATCAACTAAGGTTGATTCACGAAGTAGTACGATAGACCGTTTAATCGTGGTTGCCGCTGATGCACACACGACTGCCACTCTGATGCTGCCAAGGAGACAAGCTACAACGAAATGAATGCGCTACTACGCAGTGTTACCAATTCAGAGTATATCAATTGGGTATTAGGTATTGCCTGCAGTTTTATCGGAAATCGATAAAACCTTGAGCAGTGTGGTTAGTGGGTGCCTAATAATTAAGCTGACAGATTAAACTTCAGAAAATCAGACAGTATGAGGGCTATGAGAGAAGGTTGGTTAATGATTTTATTTGAACTCGAAAGTTTAGTGCGTTGCAGGATCCGTGCTTGTCTGAAATACGATGAGTGATATTGTTTAAGGCGTGTATGCATGAAAGACGTAACGATCGTTTCGCCTTGACGGTTTCCGGGTTGATGTGCTGTTGTGTACATTTTCGTTTCTGTCCTTGGTTTACACAAACCAGAGAAGTAGGTAGCAGGTGTCTATTTGAAACATACTATTGTACGCTGGGCCAGAAAACATCGTTGCAGATTTACGTGACTTAGCAAATGCTCACACCAGGATAACTTTTACAATCGACTAGACCAAACTTTTATTTGTTAGTAGACTCTACTAGCAATTTTGGCATCTTGAACAGCGTTGTGTCCTGGGGTTTTGTTTCATGCGCAATGAAAGCTGTTATAAGCGAAGAAGATGAAAATGAGCCATGTTCTAGGGTAATCATGGAGCCTGTGCTACCTCTATTGCATCAGTGTACTTTTTAAAATAACGCAAACACCACAGAACAACTTGACAAATTTAATTAAATCATATAACCAATCGTGTATAGTTCCGGATACGGTCCAAGCAATGGCTTTGGTAAAAGTGAGCTTCAAAGCAAGCTGTACCCTCAGTGGAGATTGCGTGTTCCAATTCAGAAACACGGCAGATTCTCCCCACCCAATAACAACAAAGTATCAGTACCTGAATGCCTGATCGATAGAAAGCGCTCGTTACCGGCAAATATCCGCTGCTGTCACTAAATTTGTACCGATAGTGGCAAGTTGAAACCCCCAAATATATTAATCTGGAGTTGCAGACATACGCCGCACCTGAGTTTTATCTAAACATTCAGGAATGTACAGAAACACATTCTGTCAGGCATTTCAGGACATTTTCGTACCCCGTTTCTTGTTCTTGCTGTTTATCACTGTGTATACATTCCCACCTTGTCCATATTGATCCTATCTAACTCTCCAGACCAGCGTCCTTAACTAGAAGCTTATAGGCCGTAATTTGGTAAATTCATAGGGTCTAATCATGCTAAATGCAGCAAAACATTGATTCCATAGTGCTTTCGGATACTAATCACCCAATCCACAGACAGCAATCTGTGTGTGTCTATACCAGCGATTAGACCGATGACAAATCCAGATTTGACGTGAGCTGCCATTATCGCACTCTAGTTGTTCAAATTTACCGTCTTAGTTCTCGGATCAAAATCCATTTCGTTAAGAACAAATTATGTTCAATACCTCGGATAAGCTTAGAAATCACTGCGAATTAATAATTTCAGGATGTTTCGTATACCGATTGGCTACTGGTAAGCTTGTATTAGTGCTAGGTTTCACTCTTGCCGCAGCAACATCTCCATGCCGACCGACTTAGTGCTAATAGCTCTGCGATCATTCCCAAGAAATGCTGTTATGTATACACACCTAAGAGTTTGTTTCATTGGTTATCGCTGTCCGTGGTTTGTGTTACGTTTGGCACGATATGTGCTTCACTTGACTTGAAATCCCACTACCCAATTTGTCGTGAGACAGGAATTAAGAAGTTACCAAGCGTTACTAGGAACAAATCATGGATTCTTTCAGTGCACATTGAACCTAAAAAGTAGAAAAACTGGATTCCGAAAATTCTTTTGTGCTTTTTAGTCTAGAGTAAAGGTGCAATTATGCTAATTTCCCTTCAGATTCAGCAAAGCTAACAATTTTCCATGACGGATGAACTCAGCTACGATCCACTGCAAGTCATTTGTGAACACTGAACCTCAATGCCGAAGACCCTGATCCCTTCCAGACAAACAGTCTGTGGTGTTTCTCGGCACGCTTTAAGGACGCGGCTTTCCACGCGCAATTTTGATCTTTGACTGCCGCAGATATATCCCAGCGGAGACTAATCATAACGAATTTTAAATATCCGTCAGTCAGCCACTCAAACAAAGTGCACGCCAGCTGTGGGTGAGAAGGACACCGAAACTAATGTTCTGAACCAGACAAGAGAGAAGATACTAAAAATAACACTGCAAAATATTCAAGAAGCAGGTAATAATTTGCTAAATATTCTGTTATTACTTTGCTATGATAAGGTGGTTACAGGAGAAGAATCTAATGGCGAGATTAATAAATAAAGGAACTCACAGCGCAAACGCCATTAGAGCCACTTCCTGGTTATGTCAGCAGGTGTGTTCAAGCAAACATGTTCATCATCCTTCGTACTCCAGTCTGGTATTCAGGATGCATCAAGCGACGCCAACTTCGAAGTTGGGGATTTCACTCCTCAAGACCAATAGTTTTCTTTGCCTCCAGTCAATATCTTCCAACCGGACGCAGAATGCACAAACAAAGCACGTCGCGGGAGTCGATGGGCTGGCAGGCGCAACACCTGGCTCAGCAATTTAAGCATGGTGAGTGAGGTAATAGTGCTGAGGGGATCACTCGCCATTTCTGCACTAAATACTCGACACCAAACACGCTCATTGCCCAGGCGCTACTACCAACCTACCCAAGGCTAAACTTCGAGGGCAGCGATAGCTAGCTTCTTTAAGTCTGTCGACCTGAATTCGCGGGTTGTACAATCGTATGGAAGGTGTGAACGGACAGCAGTATTCTAAAGGCCGCACTTCAGGGCTTGAGTTTGCTTCGGCGCCTCACTTGGCAGAATTTGGTAAAAGCACCTCGCGCTTTTGCCATACGGTTCGTGTTCTCATATTCAATCCCATGGGCACTACGACACTTGTCCTGGCAGTTGAATTCATGAACGACTTCTAGCTGATGACCACCGAAGGCCAGCGCAGGGTTGGGTCACTGTCAGTCTTAGAGAAGGGCATTGCACTTCGAGAGAGCAAAGTATAGCCCAAAACATTTGACAGCCAGCGCTAATCTGTCCAGCGCTGCTTGGCACGTTTGCGCACTGTCACATATGAGGGCAAAGGAGTCAGTACACTACAAGTCAAGCAGTCGCTCACCAGGAAGCAGCTCCACATTTTGTAGGTCGTATCTAGCGAAGGCTGTTTCAGTGACTTCGATAATTTAAGTCGATACAGGGCGTTCAAATTCTGCGTTACGGCTCACTGCGGATATTTTCTTCACCTGTTTCTACAACTCAATTTCCATTTGTTGAAGTGAAACAATGTGAATTCAGAAATGCTGTCCATCGATTTTGATACGCGATGATATATGAATTACACCTCTAATCGAATATGGCCAGTAAATCAGAAATACTTTAAAGCAATTATCCTTAAAATTTGGGGGTAACGAAACGGCACCGTGCTGGTTGACGCACATTTTTATTTAGCTTTTACTAAAACTGAAACCTGCTTTCCAGACAAAGACATGCCTAGCTTGGCAATTGGGACTACTGCGTTTTGAAGATATACCCAAAGATTTTCTGTAAGAATGATTATGTTGCGATGACAAGAAGGTCATTCAGAACTGTTATGCGGCGAACCAGTTCAGCTGGAAACATTGCAAAGTTTAACTGAACGCTCAATTCAACCGATTTCTCAATCAACTCCAATGATGATTTTTCAGCTAAATGTGGACACCTCCCAGATTATAACAATTTCTGTTTCCATCTTTATTGCACCATTGAAGTCATCAGTATTCAGATTGATAGCCTTTCAACACCACTTGTTAAGAAACTACACAGAAAAACAAAGAACTTTACAAAACAAACTAACAACCCGCGTCAATTGTCTATCTGATGATATACAAGGTGAAACGAAAAGGTTAAATAGTTTATACTTTGAAGCCGTTTTAGAAAACCGCAGTTGCCGGGACATGTGGGGGTTCTTGAGGCAGTTCAATGGGAAAGATTCTGGTGGTTCACTAACTATTGTGGATGTGGAAAAACGCAACGCATGTTTTAGTTTATCATCAGCAGACACTACTTTCCTACCTCCATTCCCCATCAATGACCCTCCCACCTTATTCAACCATATCAGTGTTTACAAAGAACTCACAATAATTAATCTAAACAAGACTACTGGTTTTGAACGAGTGTGCTAATGCATTGCAGTAAGCCCCGACCGATTCTTGACATCTGGGAACAATTCAGAAGAACGCTTATGTTTAAGAAGGGATCACAGAAGTATCTGCTAATATCGTGTATTTGCTTGATGCGGAAAGCCCTTGAAAAAATAATTGCTTCCCGAATTTTTACATATAATCATAAGAGTGATATGAAACAGTTTGCATACAACTCAGGGACCTCTGCTCTGGATGTCATTTCTAACCTTGGGCATTCCTTTGCGTATACTTTGGATAAAAATTGCAAGATTGCGCAGCTCCTATTCCTTGATTCTACTAATGCATTTGGGAGACTTGACAAAGCGTTACAACTTAAACTTTGGTACGAAAACGACGTTTCCCCACACGAATGCCATGTAATACGTAAATAGTTAACGAATCGCACACACTTCACACAGATGTACTGCCGGAAACCTTCCTCAAGCCCAACAAAATCTGTGGTCTTACAAGCATCTATTATTTCACTTTCTGTTTATCCACCATGTTAGATACCTGCGTATACAAACCAATTTCATGGGATTTAACTGCTCTGTCGACGTCGTCCGGACAACTTCAAAAGGATTATGCTCTTTGTGAGATCAAGGAAGTTTATTTCCTGTTGAGTTGAATTATGCAGAGAAACACTGGTTGGTTTTGTGGTCAGCAAGCATTTTGACGCATGTTTCAACTTCCCATCCAAGTTTCCAAAAGGCACCTCTAACACACGACAAGCCGTTTCAGCTTGCTCGGAATCCAGTTCTTCAGTGCGGTCGAAATTTAGTTTTGTTTTGGGTACCTCATGGTATCGCCTCTGCATTTTGCCTTATCTGTCTCACTTGTTAGTTGACCCGAGTATGATGATGCAACACTTGCGAGAACAGTTGCTTGCTTAAAAATGTACTCTTGTTGTTGTTCGAGGCGTTTCACATGATTGTCCCACCGATTTTATGTTGTATGTCCGCAGTATTAGTGTAAGTTGCTATAAATGCTCCCGGACGAGTGTATAAAGCTTATATTGAGATTACTTGACTTTAACAGCGAAGTTATAGAGGATAGGTGACAGCAGGCAACCTTGTCTCTCACCTCTGGAGATAATGAAGGGCGGCGACAGTTTGCCGTACATCCACTCTGTGCTCAATGTACGCCGTAAACGTTTAAATATTTTTCGTGCACACATTTCCTGAGCAGACAGCCCAAGAAGTACATCGATCAACCGAATAGAACGCAACTTTGTAATACGGCCATTGATCGTGTCAATCCATGCACTGCTGTACAGCAGGAATGACTGCTGCTTAGGAGCTTGTGTGTATGTATACAAACGTGTTTGTGCGACAACCAATCAGTGTCCGCCATTTATTCACTTCGAACTGGAACTCGTCTTCTCGTTCATGTGACTCAGACGACAGACACTAGTTAAGTGCCACATGTGCTGAGTATAGTGTACCGCTTCACACTTGCTACTAAGCCTTTCCTACTACATTAACGCTGTTCTGATTGCGCTTGGGTGTAACAAATTGGCAACTAAGGTTATCGGATTACTCATGCCAAATTCGATTACTGCACCCCTACCGTTTTGGAATTCCCCTACGGAAAGACCTACTACTAACCAATGGACACAGTGGAAAGCTAGTTTGCTTTATTTATGTTCAGCTACTTTTGCTTTTTGACGGCAACAATACGCCGGAAGTTGCAGCTAAAAGCAAAATACTACACCGTTACCTCTGTAATGAGGACCGGTGACATTTCGACAGTTTGCAACTACATACCAAAAGAGCCACTATCTGTGTTCTACTACTTGGAGCGATTTTTGGGGGAAAAGCCACATGTGTTCACGGAACGCTACAAATTCAACACTATGCGACAACAATCAATTGAGATTGCAACTGAGTTTATTTCTCGAACTTCTACTGAACTTCCTGATTGTGGCGATGATCAGATTCTACCGAACAGGCGTTCGTTGTGGATGTTCTCGATGACAAGGCACGAGACCGACTGCTGTCCGAAACGAAACGCTCTTGACTGGAGAGAAAGCCTGTGATATTGTCCGACAGCATGCAAACCGTTCATGAACTTCGTTTTCTTCCTAGCATCAGTTGATCTCACAGGATGTAAACTAACTGTGACCAATTCAACTTATGTAGCGTATAGAAGCTCGTCCTTATCGCTGCGGGGAACCTCATTCGTTCCCAACTGACTATCAGTACCATCATCATGTATGCATATTTTGTTGTAAAAAGGTTAAATTCAAAAAGTGTGTCATGCCGAGCCGAAATCCTTTGCACCTGTGTAACATAAAGCTACAAACCGCATCACCGAGAACTTACAGCAGAGCTGTATCAATACCGCAACTGTTTTCAGTCGCAACAGAACGTTAGAAAAGCCATATGTATTGTCTGTCTAGATAATAAGACAACCTGCGGATTTTGACATTGATACCGGTTCCGCAGTTAACCTGATACGATAGGATGCCCTATCACAACTCCCAAATTTCGAGCCACAAAATATGCATTTGCCGCCTTACACGGGACAGATGGTGAAGGTGCTGGGCACATTTATTGCACTCATATCCTAACATAATTCAAACAACCATAGTTGTATATACGTTTCTGGAGAACCTGTCCCTGACTTAGTTGGTCATGACGGAATTGAAAGTCCTCACCGCATCATATGGTACGTCAACTTGGTGGAAACCCATTCACTGGCATCTGATATCTTGCAGAAACATACGGTTTTGTTCGGTGAGTCTAGACGAGACTGAAAAAGAAAGCTGCTCATTTTTATTGAAACCACAGACGATACCGAATTTTTAGAAAGCTTAAACAGTCCTCTACGCTCTACGATATAAGACCGAGAGTAAGTAAAACAGACTACAGCTAGGGGATACAATTGCACCTATTCAATCTTCGGACTGGACAGCCTCTACACTGCCAATATTGAAGACGGCTGTGCCATAAAGATCTGTGGGAGTATAAAAGTACCACAAAGCAGACATAGCAGCTAAACAGCTATCCGCTGTCCAAGCTAGAATTTACCTATGCTTTCTCTTCTGTGGCGAGCTTTTTACCAAAATAGGTCTGGGACACACCTACCAACCAAATGAACTCGATGAAGAAGCACTTGTATAACAAACATTAGCACTCACCATAGATTATTCCGCTATAAATACATGCCATTTGGGATAAGTTTGACGCCGGCTATCTTTCAGCGTATTATTGACAAACTGGTGAAGAACACACCCAACACTTGTGGATACTTAGATGATTTCCCAGTTATTTGAGGTATTATCAACGAACACTTGCATACTCTGAATGTCGTCATGAAACGATTATCAGACGCCGAGTATATTAAAAAATAAAATTGATTATTTCTTGAGCCGAATGTACGGAACTTTTGGTGTCGGTTATCAAGAGAAGGATTTTGTCTATTAAAAGAAAAGACAAGTGCACAACTTCAAAGCGCCAGCACATAAAAATGTTCCTGAACTGCAGTAATCCTTGGGAGCGGCTACCCAGTATTCAAAGTTCATACCATCAGCAGCAACTCATCTGCGTCCGCTTCATTAACGCTTATCTAAAAACCAAAGTTTGAATTAGAGCAGGATTCATGAAACTGATTTTACTGCGGTTAAAAATATTTGGTCGTCAGCAGCTTTTTGTGCAAACGAGCCGCAAACGCCTGCTTTTTTCCCTTTTGCTACTGCACTAAACCGTCTTTGAGCTGTTTTACTGCCTCAAGAACACTGATAACAGCAAACCGAGGTTACTCGTAGCTTGATCAAGGGGTGGAAGCTGTGCTCTTCTCCACAACCCGATTTCACCAATATTTACTTGGCCGACCCTTCATGTTCCATACGGCTCATAAACCTCTTGTTTCCCACCCTTGGATATGCGAAGGAGATTAAACAAGTTGCTTCACCTTGCATGCTTCCTTGATCTATCATTCTACCTGCAGATAGATATAAAATCCAGTATATTACCGACCGACAAGACACTGCAACTGATGTTCTTAGTATACTTCCTTTACCAGAGGTACCTTTGGGGGAGCGTAATCTAAAACTGTTTGTAAACTGGGTGCAGCATCGTAATGATTTCACGCTCACGTCAACGTACATACATCTTGTGACCCATAGATATGCAGTTTTATCTCCGGTACAACGTCACGCTCAAGTCGGATGGCCACATAACACGTCCAAAGGACACTTGCCTTTCCCTATTAGTTGTTTAAGCCAAGTCCTATTAACGATTGTTTACTATGATGCTCACAATTTAAAGTCCCAAAACATTTCGATCACGTATCCTGGATGAACTACATGATGCGCACCAAAGAGTGGTCAAACTGAAGTCACTAGCTCGCTTTTACACACGGTGGCCCGAGATAGACGATGACAATGCAGCAAAGGTTAGAAGTTGCCGACTCACAGGAGAACAGAAACGCGGCCCCCCATGCGCCACTGCAGACTTTGAAGTGGCCACAAACGCACTGGAGACACGTCCACGTAAGTTTTTCGGTCCTTTTGCTGGTCAGATAATTTTATTTATCATTGACGCTCCTTCTAATTGGATTAAAGCCCAGGTTCTCGCCTCAGAAACTTCAGCTAGTACCATAACTAAACTGCACACAAGCTTCGCGACGTTTGTTCTTCCTGAAACACTAGTGTCTGACAATAAAGCAGCGCTATCCAGTTCCGGCATTTGTACCTTAGTTCACTCGAATGGCACTGCACCCATAAATCAGATTGGTAAAATTGCCTTGCAAAATTTTCCGCCCAATGTTCGAAACGTTTTGACGGGCTGTGGATCGGCTGTCTACTGTCGTCACGTATTTTCGCGCTAACACCAGGTCATCTGCTGCCCGATTCCAGCAACGGACGAAATACAAACGGCGGCGGCTATTTCTATTTCCGATGCACGATGAAACCACCAGACTTTGCAGACTCCCTTTAGACTAACAAGCAGTTTTGCCCTGACATTTTAGCATACGTCATAATGTGCTCTTCCTGGCGGAATATGCTGGCGATCATCTAGAAAATTTTGGAACTACGTAGACGTCCAATTTTTTGGTTGCTAATTTGACTTGCCACATGAAGACATGTCTGCTGATAGTAACGCCTTGTGAATATGCGACTAGTAATCGTCAACGTAATACAGTGGACGCTTGCGCAGCCCGGATTTTGTCGTACTTTTATACGCATTTACAACACGGCTTCATCAGTTGTCTGGTGTCTTTGTGGTCACAGGGACGCATCGGACATCCGCGAAAACGCACCCGATTTTCCGCACACACCAGAGCGTGATCGGATACCACAGTCGAATTCCAACTTGAGCGACGGTTTTGGACGCAATCTCTCCAGATACAACTGATCGCGATGTGATCAAGTCCCTGCTGCTTGTACAAATACGCACACCATCCTAACGTTCCTATGGCGTAATTGCGCTAACCGAAATGAAGATAAGAAATGGCAAAAAAATTCCTGCTAGTGATTTCATAATATTAGGAAGCATGCTGAACGAGCTGATCACTTTAAACTTGGAATGCATGAACCACATGTAGATGTATATTTGTTATGGCTCGTTAAAATACAACACAAAACACCATGCGCATTGATCATATTTTGTGTGAAAAGTGCGCGGGCCACAAACCACGGAAAGTAGGATGTTATTCGGGACCTCTACTACATTAACTTCCGAGTCGCGACAGACAAAACTTGGTTGAGTATGACTCAGTTTTGTAGCCAGCATTGTTGTTGCTTATTCCCTAAACGCCTAATATACGATGGTGCTGGTAATTTTTGACACAGATGTCCGTTCGGTGTTGCTCCTGTATGATGAGAGTTCTAATGCGCTAATACGGATGCGCGTTGTCTGGTGGTCGACAGAGAACATTTGCTTCCTCATTGGACTGCTTATTGACCTCAAGACGTAAACGGTCTAAGTCAGGTGCTCTGCGTGCTAGTGAGATTGTTGCCTCGATGTTTGTTCATTTGTTCCATTGTGTAAAGTTGGGTGAACCCCTGAGACAGCCAATCCTTGACCTGCAAGATGCAAGCGAATAAGTTCGCTGAAAGACTAATTTGGATTTCAGCCCGTGACGTTTGTGAATATGGACATCGATATCAGACATAAAAGTGGTTCATTACAGACTTATGTTGACTCCTTCACCAAGTCTGCAGCGTTTTCGCATTCGGTTCCTAATTCCCACGCCATAGCAAGATGAACTATCTGCTATTTCGGACATGTGTTTGAATGTAGGGTAATAAGATTGGTAAAAGCAGGATAAACATGATATCAGTAATATAAGTCGATCATATCTAATGAAAATACATACAACTAACATACGTGCTCGGGTATAAGCTAGTTAATTTAAATGAAAAGAGTAGGTAAATTGCACTTACAACTATGTATGTTCAAAAAATGCTCAAAATTACCTGCTCCCTGTCACGTTGGGTTCCCGTCATATTAACGAAAAGATTATCCATTCACCTTTAACTCACACTAAACCAGAAACTTCACGGCGCGGCATATATCTGACTACGATTAACGAGCCACAGACAGATAAACCAGTTGCGCGTACCAGCAGCACAAATAACCCAGATGATAGACAAATTGATCGTAAACATATTTACTGAAAGGAAAGTGTTGAACCAAAAGGTACGCATATCGGACGAGATCCACGAAACTTACGCTACTTCGAAGTTTAGGAATATGGGCCACATTCAGTGAGGTCAGTACATTCACCGTTGGATTTTTGGTTTCTGTTGGGATCGAAACGTCACAGTTAGCATGGCTTTGAGAAATAATCTAAAGTACATGGTGTTATATGAATACCAAGCGGGCAATGGAAATTTACGTATTATAGAACCTCTCGGTGGCACAATATATTTACACACAATTACTGCATGCTATTTCCCTTGTGAACGGAATCACTTTTAACCACAGGCATGCTCATTAGAATTCTACCAGCACTGGCGTGCTCACGACATCTCGCAAAACTGTTATTCTATGTTAGGCGTAACATATCTCATTCGAGTTCACCTTTGGCTCTCTAACGTTCTGCAACGGTGGAAAAATGAAGATTTGGTTCCAAAAAAATACGTTTGCCGATGAATTGTGGAGATACCGCACACTGATCATATGTGGTGTGAAATTGATTCCTGGCGACTGTTACTATAAGCTCGGACCACACATAGGGAACCTCATCTTAACCCTAGTTCCGATTGCAATGAAAGTGAAAATGGTTGCTGAGTCACATCGCGAATTCCTACATGTGCAGTCTGTAGCAAGTGTTTCGCTCTTGCCCAAATTACACTTTGCTTGCATGCGTTGAAACTAACGTTGTACTTTGCTTATTGTAAATGACTACTGTAACAGTGGTAGTAAAATTGGTGGCTGGAGAAGCTGTAGACTCATGTGGAGCATCAACAACAAAAATCACTCGGGAACGACAACGTTAGTCAAAATGCCCGGGATTAACCGCAATCCCGGCGGATTGCACTCTTTACAGGACATGATTTATTGTTAGCATGTTGTCCGGTATTTGCAACTGAGGATCGCACCAGAAAGCGCACAGAATCTAGACGGTCAGTTTCAGCAGCTACCATGTTAGAGAGGAATATTTTAGTTTGTTCCGTGCCTGCAAAATTTGAGCGGGCCACGTGGCAGACATTGTCCAAAGTGCATTTTGCTTAATTCAACATCAGCAGACTCGCAGATAAGAGAATTCGCGAGGCAAGAAATCACACGTTGCATTAGTATATATCCCTCCACATTTTTCTTGGAAATACGGTCGTAATCACAGTTTCGAACAAAACAATAAAAGCGAAATATGAATGCATCCACTGATTCACCAGACGCTTGTTTCAGCTGCGAAAAATTGTACAGAGAATTATGTGTTCAGTCGAATGCCCTTATTTCTAACAAGTGCCCATAAGACGTCTGTCAACGTGGGATTCTCTGGAAGGCTTAGATCATCAAATATACATGGATTCCCTGTGTAGAGGTGCCAGCGCAGAAGCTTTAATGTATCCTTCGTTTTCAGTCTCGGGCATGGATCAAGAACCGCTAGCATAAAAATAAAATCCGAAAAAATAATTCTCCAGTCTTCCCGGCATTCTGCATTTGGGGAAACCGCAGCTTCTGCCTAGAACGGTGCAGGAGCAGTAGGATGCGACTACATCAGTAACATGCGGAGCCAAATTCTTGTATCCCGAAAAAACAACAGAGCAGAGCAGCACCGAAACATATGCATGGAAAAATGCCTGCGCATACAATTACGAAGGCGTTAGAATTGCAACCAATCAAGTGCAAGAACACGTGGCTGAGCCAATGAGCCCTAAATTGAATTGTGCGTGGTGTATGCGATTCAATAGCAAAACAACATTACAGAGGTGTACATAAAATCTTTAAAAAATAAATTTCCAATAAACTGGGTATAAAATTTTCTCACAAAGCAAACAAATCCGCCTCGGACACAAAGATCACATCGTGTGACCATACGTAGTGTAGGGCAATTGCATTAACCGGCCAGAACCATAAAGAATGGGACACTTGGACACCGGCAAGAAAAATCCGATTTTGATGAAAGTTATCAGATGAGGAATGGCATGTAAACAATTATATAACTGGAAAGCAACAGCTAGAAGAGCAAGCTCGACAATGTGGGATCGGTTCCAAGTCTAAATTCTAACTATGACATTTTATCCAAAATCTGTCTGCTTGAAAGAAAACGAATGGGAGAGAATTTATAGGATTTAGCAGATGGAGTGGCAACGCTGATTTTGCTGCAAGCCTTGCACAAGCTAGAAATTGAACGCAACCGATCAACACTGCAACACGGGTTCGAGACACTTGTTGTTTCTACAATAGATCTTGCGGAAAACGGGCTGACCCACCGCCTTGTCCACAACATGTTTTTCTGCGCAATGTGCGCCAGCTGGCGCAGTCAGTTCCTCATGGTGGTGCGAGTCGCTACGGCTCGAAGGAGATCGTGTATAACATCAGATGTTGGAAACTAATAACATGTAATTCTGTCTAGCAAATCCAGGTAATTTAGTCCAGCAACGCATTGTCGGACTTGAGAGGACGTGGCACATTAATAAGAAAAATGTTCTGTCTCTAATTCACTTATCTCTAGCAAAGGTTCTCTTTGTCCATTGTTCAAATAATGTAAGCTTATACAAGGTCGCCCCTAGAAGCAGTTGATTCGTTTATACTTAATTGAATCCGCCACCATCCACCTCGCAGATCACTTCCTAAAAGCTTGTTGGCAAGCGCATTTTCCAGGTAGAAAAGTGATCCGCATGGGTGCATTAGACAGGGAACATAAATATATTGATGAATTGAACCTAACTTGAGGTACACCAGAAAACTCACGTCCAATTTTTGTAACATTGCGCTTTGACCCAATCGTTGTTTGCTAAAAAGAGAATAAAATGCTAGCTACAGATGGCTTAGAATGCGGATGAGATTGCGGACGATTCCGTCCGAGAAAATATTCGGCATGGAGGCAGGTCAATATGAAACGGTACTAAGAGGTCTGTATGACTTCGCCTTTTTGTTTGCATTTATTTGTATTGCTGATATCGCAATCTCCCTTTGACAAATTCAGTTCAACAAACTTCAGAAACCTCCAGTAGCGGTCGCCGCATAGCACATCATTGGTGGCATAATCTTTCGCATACGGCAGAGCGGATAAACGAAAACAAGCTAATGATAGGAGATACCTACTTTCTTTTCCCATCTCTCCTACCACTATCCAGACTCTAGTCACTCACCTTCCTTCCACAATTTTCAGCGTCACTTACAGCAGCCGTAATGTAGTTGGAATACGTCGGTTTAATGTTTACCATTCACTATTAAACTAATTACGCCTAGCTTGTTTACATTGTATTGCTCAGTAGGCTCCGTCCGCCGTACCTGCTACTATGGTCTCTTTCTTATGCCTATTCGCGACATATTTTTGGTCCAGCGCAGTGTTATGCCTGTGGTGCTTTCAATGGCCGAGAATGGTGCAGAATTACTGCCACGTTCAAACTCAGTGTTTTGTGCGTTGTGACGGATGGATATACTGAAGTTAGTTATGCGAAGTTGCCTCGCCCCAAAAAGATCCAGACGGAAGCCAGTATTGTTCAACGTTCTCAGTAATTCGTTATTTACTATTCGACGCGCAACTGCTCGGAGCATGAAAGCTTTGGCTGTTATTCTTACCTCCAAACCGAAGTCATACATGTTCGCATTATTACGTTCCATGAGGGGATACCCCGCAGTTTTTAATGTCACTGACGGACTAAAGCCTCTATAACCAGACGCAAGAATGCATGTTACCACGCGCTCTAGGTGTTCCCATCCTTTGTTTTAGTATCCACGCAATGACGAAAGCTCAAAAGCATGGAACACGTTCGTTCGTGTAGTACGATAGTGCTTTGCCTGCGCATTCGCCGGAGCTTCACAATCCAACGGACCTATGGTCTGACCAGAATGCCACTTATACTGCGAGTAACCTAAAATTGTTTTCAAAAGTCTATGTGAGTGTTACTCATTTTGTCTGTTAGCGACACATAGGTCCTCTAGTTAGCCGTCCTCTGTATTCACAGTTGAAAGACCACAACCGCTCGTGTGTTTGGGTGCGACGAATTCAAATTAACACAAATGAATCCCTTAGATTGGTCGCTTAGCCTCAAGCATTCTCATCTTACAAGCCAGCGGTATTGATGACGCAGCTAACATGAATGGGCTGCGTTAACTCCAGGCTAACAAGCACTTGCTGCTCGCAGTCTCCCACATTCGTTCGTGCATTCGATTGAACCAATTGGGTTTAGTGATCAACGATTATTCCTGGAGCCCAACTCTTCTATAAATCTTCCTCACTTTGAAATGCAATTTGCAAATTCTGTGTTTAAGGCCCAACAATTTTCGTTGCAAGTGCCCACACCTCGGCATGTCCGTGTGTAAACTGAACAATTCCGGCAATGAAGTGACTAGCGGCTAACATGCTGATATTGATACCACATGTTCTGTTCCACATATCAGTCACCAGAGTGAGTGAAGCTATATTTCCCGCCGTTCATCCATCAGACTGATGTTAAATGCGCTTAGAAAAACGCAGTCATTATCCAGCTAAGCGGCGAAAGGGCAACTGTGCCACAATTTGAGTTAGTAATGGCCTATCACCTGGATTGACTTGGAAGTAAGTTAGTCCAACTGTGATGGTACTGTAGAGTTCAAGTAAATATTGCAACGAAAACTAAACCCACGCACATAAACAACTGCATTGTAGTACAGAATAGGTGCTACCGACGTGTATGATTATAGACTGTTAGTAAATTGTAAGCGGCAAAATGACAATGAGAAATGCAGGCTGGATGGGAAGATTAGAAGTTCAGGTAATCACCTTATCTGCCCCATAAGCCGAGGCTCTTGATACCGAATATTTTTCAACCCCATGCAATTAACTTTGCCGTGCTCAATATTTTCATTGCAAATCGCACAATGGTGTAGAGATTTGTTCGGGATAAGCTATGTGGTTCCATTCTAACCCCTGCTGTTAGGTACGTTCGTGCCCATTCAGTGTGACATGCCTACATGTCCAACCACGTACCCACTTGAGTTAATCTCTAGGCAAGGGGTCACCCCCATGTTTTTCCCTTCAATCTCCAGTTGCCCGGAGACACACTATACCTAACAACATATGTGTTGTTAAGCGGATTAATGGCATACGGTTGTTGGACCTCCTAGAAAGAGCTGATTTGTCTTTTTTCTACGCATTGCGTAGACCCGGTTTTACTGGGACTGAGGTATGTACATATTGCAATTGAGTAGTATTTCGTTTCATTGCACCGTAGTTTAAGCCTCAGCTTCCTTTCTTTGTTGGACCAGGGAGATTTTGCGTTTCACTCGAGCCTCATAACTAGTCTGTCGCCTAACTAAATAGCTGATCGCTATAGTAGAGTACACAGACACAGCTGCCAACTTTTGGGTAATTGGATGTGATCCAAGCTACTTCTTGGAATGATCTAAATCAGTTTGAGCAATTCTTCGAAAGACGAATGTAGGACATGACGCAGCGGGATTTACTAAATGTACTCTTTCTGTGATCGCGTCATAGCGGTTATCAGAGAATGTGTGATATTAACGTCTCCTAAGGCATCTAGCAGACGGCATAGGCAGCACACACATTAACGATAAGACAACATTGTATTATTGTACCACTTATTTGTGCGTCATTATATCGGTAAGCATATTGATGGTATTTGTTTCCCTATTGCTGTATCCGTATCCATCTATCGTTGTGGCTCACACATCTGGGGACATTTATGGCTGCCATCTATGTAAACGTTTAAATGTTTACTAACCAACGACAGTCGTATTGGTTGCATATAATTGTACATGAGAAATTCCAACAGTAGTGGAATATGACTGTTATTCTTTCATCCAATCCATATTTGCGCACGTTCATAGTGTTATTGCTTATGAGAGTTATTTTTTCTCCATCCAGTTTGCAGTAGTTCATAGACAAGCGCGAACAAATGCCCGTTCCCAACACTGCAGTACTGCAACTCGCACCAGGAACATTTGGTATGTCGACTGATTCGAGGAATGACTAAGCGGAAACCATTTAGCCACAATTGTAAGCGCTCCATCTCAGTCGGACAGACTGATGTCTACATGGGGCTCGCCCAAATTACAGGCCCGGCAAACATCTGTTAGTGTCACGCTACGTTCCCACTTAACAAATAGGTAGTATTACGTTTCTTCTGGTGTGACATGTTGCGTTATTTCGGGTTGCAATATGGGGTTCGTGTATCCCATCTCAGGTGCACCTATACGCCCCACGTGCAGTGCTCTCGTCTTCATGTAAATACACTGGAATTCAGAAAGTCATCATGGTTGGTTCCTGGACAGCGGCAACAGGATGTGACATACAAATCGAAATACTTTGGCACAGATGGCAACGGATGCATTGGTCAAGATATACGAACGGTCAGAAGGAATGACCAAGGTGGAATAAATAGTAACACACGATGGACCAACTGGTGCTTTCACATACCTGTTTATTCTCGCTCACCTCAGACAAGAGAGGACCGGACCGGCTCTGGTTTACCTTCCGACACACAGCCTAAGATAGGAGACGGAATTCACAACATACACCAACGATTAGGTATCACTGTTCCATTATGATTCCACTTTTTTGTTAAATCCTGCATGGTTATAAATCCCGTCCTCTCACCCTGAACTTTAGATTAGCTGAGCTTATGAATAGCAGCCGACTCAATGGCACCATTTCCTTGCTAGCTTGAAAAGTTGCTTACTCCATCTCCGTTATCTTCTTTTTGTCATCATTATTCTCTCGCGCATATGCGTTGCGCTTTTGGAGTTTTACACTAGAATGATTAACTAGGGACTTGGTGCCATGTAGTATATTTATTGCACCTGCCTGGAACGGATGAGCTACACCTAGTCTAAATTTATTGTGCTTACTTAACTAGGTTGTGTTTAACGGTTATTCCAAGTTTTGCCCACTAATCTGTTGGACTCATCATGACCTATGCTATTCTTGTTACTTTCTAAAGTGGAGTTTAGTGTGTTGACACACCGTGAT
Organism: Dicrocoelium dendriticum; assembly: GCA_944474145.2. Lineage (NCBI taxonomy): Eukaryota > Metazoa > Platyhelminthes > Trematoda > Plagiorchiida > Dicrocoeliidae > Dicrocoelium > Dicrocoelium dendriticum. Next base: position 139,483 of record CALYDF020002644.1, on the reverse strand, counting down.
AGTGCGCTACGGCATCTTCCACTTCGTATTATTATTTGCCCGCCATTCACATCACCATCCAAGCTCTAAGGTATTTCTTACCAGACTATGCTATCTACATTCCGCTCCTTGAAATCGATTTGCAGATTACATGATCATAGCTTGACCACGTGACTAACGCTAACTAGCATTATGCCTAGAGAGCCGGTGCATCGTAGAATAATGGATCAGTCCATCCATGAGCTCATTTGCAGTTGACTTGTGTGCGGATTGTCGGGGCGAATTGAGTGTCTGCTACGGATGAATGCTACGGTGGCAAATTATTGAGTATGTTTCCACTTCGGTGCATACGTAGGCACAAAGTGTAAACTTTGACATATGGAGCACAATGCTCAACGATTGTCCTTCGTATGCACAGGTTTGACTGCGCATTCGAAGAGAAATTACCTAGGAAAATCCGTGGCAAGTGAACAATCCCGACAATTAACCGAATGGCGATTACCCTGATGTCGACTGTTCATGTTCGGTTTTACAGGTTAGGGATGAAATTGAGCATGGCCATATTTCGCGTGGCTCATCAGCCTTACTGAATTTACCGGGGCTTGTAAAATCGCAAGTCCTAAGCAGATTGAAGGCGAAGCGTAGTGACCCTTCCCAGAAGTTGATTTGGACATGGCCAATCTACTGAATAGGGTAAAAATAGGGTAATACCAACGGTAAAATACGTCAGTGTTATGGTATTATACATTGGACATGAATCGATGCATAGCGACAGTCTTTTTAGTGGCACCAAATGGCTGCACACGAGACGTACGATGCAGATAATGAACAAATAGCTTATGGCCAAGGCCGAGTACCCGGTGGTATTTACGAAGAGTTGAGTACTTGCCTGACAGCCATGTTTCCTCTAGAAAATTTGCAAGAGAGTGCGAACACTGTTTGGAAAGCCGTATTTTTGACAGTGAACAGCGGGGATTGGTTGATGTAGAATGGCAGCAGTAGTCGCTCCAACAAGGCGGTTAGGGCCCAATGTGTGGTATTTATACCTATCAATGCTTAAGGTTGCGAAAATTCCTATCTCGGGCAGCAAGTGATCAGACTGGCCGGTGACGCTGAGAGACTAAATAGAACACCCCATCGTATTCGCACGTTTTGTGATCTCCCACATCAGTTAAGGAAGCCGAATTGTGTATATTGGAGGCGACGCCTAAGTACATACTATTTTACTGTAAAAGGAGTATATTAATCGTTCTACCTTGTAGCCGTACTGATAGCAGTTGCGTCACTATTCCTATATCAGTTTCGTTCAACTGTTGATGCCCAAAATTTAAGGCTGTCATTTATGTTCACGTCTAAATGTTAAAGAAAACACCAACAATTCGTCTTGGATACTTATTCTCATACGGCCGAACATGACTGTTAGTCTGACCAAACAAACCTAAGCACATTTATTGTACTGTTGTTCCTGAGATCTATATGTATATGTACAGTTTGTGGCAATTCATACATAAGTTAGGATAAACGCTTGTGAGTGTGTTTTATTCGAACTGCCATTGGACGCCGATGACGCCAATATATATATATATATATATATATATATATATACCGATTGAATTCGACGAGAATACGCATACCGCTTTCGGATGGCCAACATAGTGCAGCAAAACGGCACCCGAGAAACGAAAAGTAACCTAAGCAAGTCAAGAACAAGGTGAGTTACGGGCAAACTATTGTTGATTTCAAGTGTTGCGAATTTAAGGGATATTAGCTAGGCTCGAATGCCGTGGCCTGATCCACCTGGTGGTTGTCCAGGTGAAGGAGATTGCAGTATTGCACGCGGAAGAGAAGCACGATGCGTACGCTCCCATGCGATTTATTAATTCAGGTCAATAAGGCGGCGAATGTGGTTCGTTTGCCTGCATGCTGGGTAATTTGCATTTCAGAAGTATATGTTATTTGCGCTCCACCTTGTGGTTGCGCCTATTGTGAATGTTGACAAGTTATGTATCTGAATAGTACCCTCCACTACATTTGCTGGCTCCAGAAGAGAGCTGCTCGTAGCCGCAATTGACCGGGTGCACCGTACTCGAGACGGTGCTAGTCTCAGCTAATGGTTTCATGTAAACTGTGAAGAACGGGCTACGTTCCAGCCACTGCCATGTGTACAGGTAGTAATCACGATATACCAATAATACCAGAACGCCTCCGTTCTGCTTGTTAAATGAGTTTGGCTCGGCTCTCTTAAAGAAACGGCTGCAATCCACGTGCCTCCCGGTATTATACTTTTGCGTTTACGCCGGATGTTGGGTGTGTGGATGGGACTGTAAGCAGTGCAGCTCAGTGTACCATTACACCTCGGTAAACGTAAGGGCAAGTGTCTATTTCCATAGAGGTAAAAGGGACAAGAGAAATCTTGGATACGAATGCTGCCTACACAGTAGCACCAAAGGTGAATAATGCAATGACACTTTCCAAGATGACTCAATGAAATCGTATCTGCAGCAGCCCATTATATAGCCACACTGCCCGGTTATCCAGCGTCGTTGAATGTTTACAAAGTGAAATACGTCCGCACGCTGCACTCGCAGACACCTTGGACACCTTGGCATTGACGTGTGCCGTGTGTCCGAATCTGCGATCAATATCACAAACGGTGTTGTCGAATTACATGCGCTCAGCCGGCCTCTCGCATGCATCCGAAGACACAGATGCATAAACTACAGGTCGAACCGTGGTATAACTCGTTCCCAATTCCAATATGGAGTCATCGCTGGAAGATTGGATTTCCCTGAGCAGCCAATTATGCGCAATCAGTTTGGCGACATCGACTAAAGTTGATTCACGAAGAAGTACAAGTCGAATTTTGTTTGTGGTAGCAACTCATACAGATAGGAAATAATGAATACGCTACTACGCATTGTTACCAAATAACAGCCTCAAACGCGGGACCAATAGAAAGTTACTTGGGGAACACCACCAAATTAGCCACCGAGTCACGACAGACCAAGTTTGGATGAGTACGACCCAACCTTGTCCCATTCATTGCTGTGGATCTCAGAGGCATATCCGCTAAGCGCAGAAGGTCAGAGGGACTGGTCACGCTTGACACTGCTGTCTGTTCAGTGTCGTTCCTGTATAGTGGGGGTTGTAATTCGGCAATACTGACGTCCGCTATTTGGTGGTTAACAGAGAACATCTGCTTCCTCGCCGTATTGATTATTGAACTCAAAAGGTAGACGATCTGAGTCAATACTCTACATGCAAGGGAGAATGCCGCCTCGATGATCGTTTGTGTGTACCGTTGTGTATAGTTAAGTGTACCGCTAAGACAGCCAACCCTTGACCTGGAAGATAGAAACGAATACGTTCACTGAAAGAGTAATTCGGGTTTCTGTCTATCACCTTTGTGAATGTGGACATCGATATCAGACACATCAGTGGTTCATTGCATTCTTATGTTGATTTTATCAACAAGTCCGCAGCGTTTTCGCATTCAGCTTCTTGTTCCCACAAAATAACAAGGCTAACTGACTGCTAACATTTGCGTGTTCCTACAGGATGATTAACAACATAGCTATAAGCATTATTAGTACTGTTCTTATTGATCACATGGCGACGTAAACATACGGAGCTTGATCCACCTCAAATGTGTGTGCGGGTCTTAGGTGATTGGCTGGAATGATCTGAGTAGGCAAACGGTAATTGGCACTTATTCATCCTGACATTTAATCACAGAAATTCATGCTATCGGTCGAATTGCGTCCTCCTCCAACTAACAAGACGACATTCAATACATATGCAACTGTAACAAAGCCGAACATTTAGCATTCGCACGTAACTGGGGCACTAGAAAAGGTTACGTTGACGGACTCTACAGATTCCACGACAAGCAGCACAATAAGCATGTACCTGCAGTTGTTGTTCAGGAGCAAATTTTTTGAAAGGAAATTGTTGAACCAAAAAGTACGGATAGCGGACCAGATCCACGAAACTTACGCTGCTTCGAATTTTAGGAATATGGGCCACGTTCAGTGAGGTCAGTACATTCAGCGTTGAATTTTTGGTTCCTGCTGGGATGAAAACGTTACAGTTAGCATGGCTTTGTGAAAGAATCTAAAGTAAATGGTGTTACATGAGAAGCAAATGGGCGATGATATTTAAAGTATGCTGTAGGTGCTCAGTAGCGCAAGTGATTTACACACAATTACTGCATATCATTTGCCTTGTGAATGGAATCAATGTAGACAACAGGCATGTTCACTGGCAAACTACCAGCACCAACATCCTCACAACGTCTCACAAAAACGTCATTCGATGTTGGGCAAAACTTGTCTCACTCGAGTTCACATTTGACTCACTAAAGTTTGGCATCGGTAGAGAACTGGATGTTTGGTTTCAAACAAATATGCTTGCAGATGAATTGCGGAGATACCGCACACTGATCATGTGTGGTGTGAAATTGATTCCTAGCGACTGTTACTATAAACTCGGACCACACATAGGGAACCTCATCTTAACCGTAGTTTCGACTGCAGTAGGAGTGCAAACTATTGCTGAATCACAACGGGAATTTCCGCATGTGTAATGTCTGTAGCGAGTATTTCGCGTTCGCCCAATTTGCACTCTGCTTGAATTGTTGCTGGAGCGGTACGATTTTCACATGTAGACGTTGCTCTCAGCCACTTCCGCATATACGTTGCTCAACATTCATTTGATTTCAGTTCAAATGTGGTGATACCCACACTGCATGGGTTTGGTCATGCGGTGAGTTTCTGCAACTCGCGTTCAACACAGATTATTGATCGGCATCGTTTTAGCTACGGAGAGTGCATCTGATTCAGAAGCCTCCAAGTGCAATACCTATTTATTGCTCGATGTTATCAGGTTGATCCGATGTATATACAGACTTCCGCATCACGTGTGGTCTAGCAGGTTGTTATTTCCAGTTTTGTGCATATCCATAGATGGTAGTTTTATCCCGAAAATGTGCAGACTAGAGCAGCACCGGAACGTATATATGGAACAATCGCTACAACTACGCGCGTTTCATTCAAATTGAACGGCATTATACTTGCAACAAATCAAATGCAAGAGCACATAGCTGAGCCAATTGGTGTTAAGTACAAGTGTGAGTGTTATAAGCGAAGCGATAGCAAAAACAAAGCAAAGTTTTGGAACACGGTACTGCCCGATTCTCTGTTTAAAATATATACGCACTCCGCGTTCGTGTATGATTTCATTTCATTTCAATATCCCAAAGAGTTGTCATGTTATTTTACCCGTTAAAGTTTATCGGTAGACAGGTCAGCATACCCGACCGGAACGTCGTAGGTTTGTATTATTTTGTACCGGACGCTTTGTTGTAGGGGGTTATCGTCTGTTCTATAACTCGCTGGGAATGTACTGTATTCAGCTATCTTGCACTCACCCGGTTCCCATCAGACAACCTACAATTTGCTCGCATGCACACAGATTTCACACGGGTCAGGGCTGTGTTGACTAGACCACTTTTTGTTGGCTTTCTACGTTCGTTGGAAATATTTCGTGGAAATTTAAATGCAATTCAGTATCATTCCCGAATCTGTAATTTCCGACCAGAAATACTTGTGTTTTCCTCGCTTGGTTCCGGCTATCTTGCTGTCGCCATTTTCTCCGTCAACTGGCCGCCATTTTTTTGGATTATTTACAATGCAGAAGCAGTCATCCTGTTGTACTTGCTCTAAGCTAGTTGGATACCGTGCAAATGCGCACACGTGTGTTTTGTGCCAAGTTAAATACCACATTTCATGTGTTGGATTATCAGTTGAGCATTTTCATCGTCTTCGCGAGATCCAACACAATTTCGTCCAAACTATATGTGAAAATTGCCGAAATAAGATACAGCCTGAAAGAGTAAAGCCGACGTGTAGTCCTCAGCGTTTCGTTGCGAACAGCTCCGTGTGTTTGGCCCAACAACCTAGCGCGAAGAGCCTTCACCTTTCGGCTCAGTCGTCCTCCTCTACCCGTGCAAACTCACCGACACGAAGTCCAACCGTTGTGAGACGCCCAGTTGCACCTGGCCTAAATTGTTTACCTTCGTTGTGTCCAACGGACACTGATGTTCCAGCAATTGAAAGTCTGAGTGCTGAAGACCAGTGGAAAGAATAGAGGACGAAATTATGAAGGAACGTTGGGCGTTTACGTTCTGTAAGTCAACAGTTAGCCAAACCACTTGAGGCTGGTAGTATACTTCGCCCTGCAAGGCCAACATCGTCCGATCAGAGGCGTTATAATCTCGTGATCTTTCAGGCACCGGAGTCCAGTGATCCATCACCCCAAGTGCGATACGATCACGATGTCGAGTTTTTACAGGGTCTAATTGATAGACTCCTTGACGCTGGTGAGGACTCGGTAAAAGTGAGGCAGATTACCCGTCTTGGAAAGCAAGGTGATCAACAAAATCGGCCTATGAGAATCACTTTTGTGGACGAAGCCAGTCCAAAACTGATCATGTCTCACCTAACTAGACTGAAAGGTTTGAAAATCCATGTTCGTCTCAACCTAGACCCAGTAGAGAGGGAGCGGCTCAAGTCTGCCATCATTGAGCTGAAAAGACGCACTGGTGACGGGGAAACAAATCTTCGTATCGTAAATTTTCGGGTGGTTTCCAACAATCCGCGAATCAGAATACACAGGCTGCTCACACTTCAAGCACGCCCGGTGGCGCCTGCTGCGGCTTGCGAGTAGCCTTCACAAACGTTTGCAGTTTTATGAATAAGCGCGATGAGCGTTGTTGTTTCGTTGCGTCTGAGCGGCCAGACGTCGTGGGACTCGCAGAGACATGGCTACATGCAGAGTTATACACCCAAGAACTTGAACTCAACGGATATTCGTGTTTCCGATGCGATAGACTAAAGAATGCCCACGGTGGTGTCTTACTTTACATCCGGTCTTCCCGGTGTGGGAGACTTGTGAGCACCTACCGAAGTGACGATGGTCAGTGTGAGCTACTGTGGCGCTCCATCCGCCTCCGGCTCGGAGAACTGCTTGTGGGCGCAGTTTATCGCAGTCCCCTGAGTCGTTGTTTGGATTGGCTGCCCATTCTTCGGACCCACATGGGTCGTCCACACTTTCTACTTATGGGCGATTTTAACTGTCCTCGAATACGATGGCCTGATGTGCATTTGATGCCTGGACATAGTGAGGTTGAAGCAAAGTTCGTGGATTTGGTACTTGAAACTGGTGCATCGCAACACATATGCCAGCCAACACGCACATCAACACGTTCCACCCCGTCCTGTCTCGACCTGATGTTAACGAGCTACGAACAACGAGTGCGTGACGTTAGGATCCTGGAGCCCCTGGCTACGAGCGACCACACAGTACTGATAGCTGCTATGGAATTATCTTTGTCGTATTCACATCCGCTGCAACCAGCTCCTAACTATTGGAATACGGACTTCGATGGTCTAGCGCGAGCCGCGAGACAACTGGATTGGTCTCTGTCACAGGCTGCATCTGTGGAAGATTGTTGGACATTTATAAAAGAGAGATTGACATCATTGTGTTCCCAATTTGTGCCATTAAAATGTCGAAAGATTGGACCGATTAAGCCTCATTGGTTTGACAAGGAGTATGGAAACCTGGCTCGGAGGCGGCGTAGACTGTGGGATAATTCCTCCTCTCTGGCTCTGCCAATGATTACGAAGGGTATAAATGTCAGCGGAACCTCTGCAACAGTGCAAAAAAGAATAAACGCCGACATTTTGAAGAGCAGCTCACATTAGCCGCGAAGACGGCCCCAAAGAGAATCTTTGCATACGTCAAGCGACGGCTGAAGCCGGCAGGTAATGTGCCAGTGCTGGATGGCACAGATTAACAGCCCGTAACCTCCAGCACTGAGCGTGCGTCCGCGTTGGCGGCGCACTTCGCTTTTGGCTTTGAAAATGGCCAGGTGTCTGTTCCGAGTTCGACGTGTACCGCTTTTACCGAACTCGATAGTCTGCATTGCAGCCGTGAAGCGGTAGGTCAACTACTCGCCAACCTTGACGGCACCAAACCTGCCGGACCTGATGGGCTTCACCCACTGGTTCTCAAGTCACTTTCAACCATCCTCATCCCCGGTCGTGACTGACCCTTTCAACAGGTCGTTGTCCGAAGGTTTGTTGCCGGTTGACTGGAAATGTTCGGTGGTGTAGCCTATTCCGAAAGGCGGCGACACTAGCAAATTAGACATTTACAAGTCAATTTGTCTGACACCTATTTTGGCAAAGGTTGCTAAGAAAATCGTGAAGAAGGGATTGCTGCTGTTGCTACAGTCAAACGAGTTTCTGACGCACGCACAGCACAGTTTTATGCAAGGTCGCTTATGTATTACGAACCTGCTTGTAACGAGGCATGAGTGGTTGAAGGCAATAAGCAAGGGGAAGTTCGTTGACGTGATATTCATCGATTTCATTAAAGCATTCGACTAGGTCAGTCATGAGGTTCGCCTTCACAAACTCAGCATGTGTGGTGTCGGTGGCTCACTGCACCGGTGGATCCGCGAGTTTCTTGCTTAAAGCAGCATTAACACCACCGGGCGTCCCTGCAAAGCTCCGTCGAAACTGGCAAGAAGCGTTCGTTGTGGAAGAAGTGTTGTCGTATATAACTTATCAAATCATGAGGCTGGGGGATTCTCGTTCCTCAACGGTTGTGCACTTCAACAGGCTGAAGCCAGCTAGGGGAGTCGCAGGGGCTGAGGGCAGTGCCTGTTAGAAGCGGGACCAATGTAACGCGACGCGCCATGTTGTTTAACCCCGTCTCGGAACCGGCGCGTTGTCCTGCCTTCTTGACCTTGACTGCGGACGCGTGCTTCTGCGCCCGGTTGCTCGTAGCTGTTCGGCCACTTTTCGCTATCTGCTTGCCAGTACTGTTGTTCGTCGATATTCGTTCTTACTAAGTGGTTATCCAGCCGCCTACGTTCTCTCTTTGCTGTCCAATGTAGGTCTTCTGGTCTATTGCGACCTCCATGTGGTGACGAAATTGCTTGCCTCTATCATTTATCACAGATTGACTGGCACTCGTGAAGGCCAGATTCGTGAAGAACAAGCTGAATTTCGTCGAGGTCGGGATTGCATTGACCACATCTTCACTTTGCGTCAGTTATTGGAGCACCGTCACACATATTGGCGGCCCACCGTAGTCGTGTTCCTCGATATAAAAGTTGCATTCGATTCGGTGGATAGACTTGCAATTTGGGACTGTCTACTCAGGAAAGGTGTACCTGAGAAATATGTGAGTATTATCCGAGCATTATATGCGCGTAGCTCGGGCGGAGTGGAAGCTTACGGCAAGTTATCGTCGCCCTTTAATATCTCCAGCGGCGTGAGACAAGGATGTCCGCTGTCACCTTTCCTCTTCAACTTCGCTATTGACGAAGTCATGGAAACCTCATCCACAGGACACGAGTCAGAAGGTGTGGATCTGTTCCCTGAAGAACGACTACTTAACTTAGAGTATGCTGATGATATTGCCCTAATCTGTGGCAGCTCACCAACGTGTCAAGCAGCACTGGACAGATTAGCACTAGCTGTCCGTTACTTCGGGCATTACTTCGCACCCTCGAAGTGCAAAGCGTTCCTCCAAGATTGGTCTGGACGGCCTCCTACGCTGACCGTTGGTTGGGATCAGCTATAAGTCGTTCAAAAATTCAACTACCTGGGAAGTTGTGTCAACGCCCGTGGGATTGAGGATGAGATCACGAACCGTATAGCATAAGCTCGGGACGCTTTTGCTAACCTTCGCCACTTACGGCGCCGGCGCGATATCACTCATTTCCTGAAGGGTAGAGTGCACAATGCAGCGGTACGTTCGACCCTACTGTACGGTTGTGAAACCTGGCCCCTCAAAGCAACGGACCTGAAGAGGTTAGTTACGTTCGACCACTTGTACCTTCGTAATTTAGCTCACATCTGGTGGGAACACCGCGTGAGCAACGAGCGTGTTCGACGCCTTGTTTACGGCACAGGAAAAGGGAATGAACCACTCAGCACCGTCATTTCACGCACCAGGCTCCGATGGCTGGGCCACGTGTTACGCATGCCAGCCCACCGACTTCCGCGACGTGCGTTATTTGCGCGCCGGGGGTGTGGATGGAAGAAGAGGAGGGGTGGCCAAGCTATGACTTGATTGAGAGGAATGGGGGCCCTCACTTCTGAGCTGGCCTCGGTTTGAGCGTCTTGACTCCCTGGTTGGGGTCCGAAAGACGATGAACACGTTTGGTTGGACACACTTGCTGATATGGCTAGGAGCCGACCTCAGTGGCGTTCGCGCTGTGAGTTTCTTTGTCCAATCCCATCCCTCTTAGCCTCCCACTCCAACCACGATCTCATTATTTAGCTTTATATAATTTCGCATAGTATCTTTTGATGCATAATAGCCGACTGGTAGCTTACCGGAACGATGCCCATCCGTTACCGGTAGTTCAGCCGGCTTACACCACTTGCTTTTTTCTCCTTTTTTGTGTGTATTGCGGCGCAGTAGCTGAGGTGTTCCCCACCTCTAGCTAACGTGTATGATGATGAGGATGATGAATTCATCGAATGTTGCAGCGCAGTGACAACCACCCATAGTTTCTAGGAAGGCGCTGACGTGCACTGTATTTGCCATACTGGTAATTCGGACACAGATGCCCACATATGAGTGCCCCTATGCTGAGGTTTGATGTTGCATACACCATACTTCTTCATCGCAGTTGGGCTACACTGACTTACTTTATGTTAACTTATTTCACCGTACCTTACCATTATCATAGCCACCAAACAGTTTACTTACTACAGTATGCAAAGGCAATACTTCCTCGATTTGGTGACAAATTGGCAATCTGATGGACATGTTCAAGTTGGATCATGCATTCAAATATCAATCGCTCTGGAACATCCATGGAAAGTGAACAGCCCCGGCGAGTATTTGGCTAGCGATTAACATGCTGATGTTGATGTATCATGTTAGGTTTCAAATCAAAATCTGTTAGAATGATTCGAGCTCTAATTCATGTTGTTCGTCGCAATTAGCCGACGATTCAGATATGTCGACCAGCTGTCCGGAAAAGCACCAGACGGCCGGTTCGCCCTATTGGGGCTCATCAGTGGTGCGCATCCTTCGGTCCTCTGCGGAGGATCGAACCCATGACTGCTAGTGGCTCTTGCCAACTAGCCCGCAGCTTATGCAACTGCGCCATGGAGGACGGTATCTGACTATCGCGAATTGTTAGCTAAATGCGATATAGCCCGACGCATCCTCCACTGCCATGCAGGCACCTGCCATGCGGATGACAGCGGTCGGCCTTCCGGCGTCAGGACTTCCCGGTTACGGCAGCTATGAATCGACATAGCACTTTTGTGGAATCCGTACGGGCGAATTAGTATTACTTATGAATGGAAGGATTTTGGTGAGTACTTTTGTTCGTCGCAATTAGCCGACAATTCAGATATGTCGATCCTCCGCAGAGAACCGAAGGATGCGCACCACTGATGAGCCCCAATAGGGCGAAACGGCTAGCCGAGCTGTTGAATTGGACTACGCTGATGATATCGTCTTGCTGGGTGACGATCCACAGGCCATCCAACCACAGTGGGGGAGCAAGAACCGGCTGCACTGATTTGGAAATCAGCATAATCTCGAATTTTAGAAGTCTCAACATGAAAAACTACCGGCAGTTTACCAGGATAATAAAAAGGCATGGATGACTGTAACTATTTCAGAAGATTTATTAGCAAAATACAGAAAACTCAACATCATACCTTCTCTCGACAAAGCCTTTACGCTCCCTAATTCCACCTACTTAATATCAAATTGCAGTTCCTGTCACCCATCAACACTGTGTTACTTCAACCGTACGACCAGGATGTTATTCAGGCGCCTAAAGCGAAGTTCAGGAGAGAAACAGCTTCTCCATCTTCGAAATGAATTGGAATGAATTTGGAATGAATTGGAATATTCTCAATCTTATAACGGTCATGGAATCCCACAAAGATATGTCCGGAATTGATTTCATGTAGAGTAAATTTATTCGACGTCGTGTTCTATCTAACTTCTACCTGGAATGAGGTGCAGAACTCAACTATCTCTGTTTCTTAAATCGGGCTTTCCTTGTACTGCAGAAATAGATTCTGAGAGGACAAGGCGAACTTGACCTGAGACATATGAGCACGTTGTGCCTCCTACAAACGCAATAGCTATGGATACTCTCTCAGAGGAATTGTTTGGATGCAAACTGGCTGACAGCCATCTGATTTCTTCTTATTTTCAAACAAGTCACACAAAAGAAATAAACTGGGACCTGCCAACCACATCAAGTTTAGCAGCTGAGGATGTGAATACTGAATCAGACTACCAGCAGGCACAGGATTCTACAAACATTCTGAAAACGTAGCCATTCACTGACGCACAGGGTGAAGTTGATAATTCGCGCTCCTACGCAATACATAGCGGACACACTGGCATGCTTACACATCTTCTGGACGTGATGGCAAAAATAAATTTCTTTCATTTCAATTGCCAAATAAGAGAACACTATATTTGATAGTTTTTCATCTGGTGGGTAATGATTATGACAATAACAATGTGTGCGTGATTTTTTAAAGGTTGTGCATTCCGACGATTTGCAGGGTCGTTTCTAAATTGCTGACTCACAATCTGTGCGATTATCGCATTATTATTACTCATCTATCCCACATTATGTACCACTACTGAGTTTGCAAATGACGGCGGACTTGATAGTACGTTCGTGACAAACAACTTCGCCGCTGTTCTGCAATTAAAATCATAGTGAATTACGCGCAGGTTGCCATTTCTGTAAACTTAGCTGTGTGAACTGGGGGTGCTCTGCAGTGTCAGCAGCCGAAACAAAGCAATCCAATTATTTGCACCTAGGAAGCACACATCAAGCGTCATTGTCTCCTATTTCCCCTAGATGGAGCAGTCTCGTTGCAGAGAAACACGCTCATGGTTGTCCGTAATTTAGCGTTCTAGTGAGCCAAGGTATTATATCACTTTATTTGTGTTTGTTGGTGTAACTGGATTTGCTTTTTGTTATGGCGGAGGTAAGAATACTCCATTGCTCCCCGTTGTTTGAGTTTTGCCCCACTCACCCCTACCCACCCTGCCTTCTCTTCCGGTTCCTCGCATACGTTCACTTTTGCCTCACATTTGTGATTAGCTTGTATGAACACTGAAGCTTACGGTTATTCGCTTTTACTTTGTGAATTTCATTCGTTCGTGAGGCAACTTATCGAACCCCGCTTTTTGAACTGTCCAGCATTGACTGATCGAATGTCTGCCTTTCCGCATAGCCTGTGATATGCCCTAATTTGAATATCGTGATTGAGTTGCACGGACAGACGCTTGGTGGCCGGTTTGGCTTGCTACGTGAACATTGCTTGTTGCTCCGTCCTTGGTGTTCTCACTACCGTTAGTGGGTGGAAGCAGTCGTGGGGCTCCGACACAACACTTTTCCAGGCATGTTCAATCACGATTACATTAAAATTATCCACTCAAAACATTCTAAAACGTAAACGTTCAACAAACACCTTCAGCGGGCCGGGTTGCAATTAGCGAACGCCGACCGGTCCACCGCGATACATAGGTTGGGGGTCACGGCCGTAGAGTGCACCGGCTGGCTATAACCCCCCTATTTCAATAGACCGGCTGCTTGTAGTGTAATCCCTTCGCAACAAGATACCACATGTCTGCGTACTTGTGGAACAAGAAGGAAGGTAATATAAGTCACCGTTTAACATATCCTTTGAAAGGGAATTGTCAGGCTGCAATCAAACATATAACACATGCCTCCTTCATCGCTCCATTGGTGATTATATCATTCCACCCGGGAGCTGTGCTTTCTACCTCGATCACATTTGACTTGTGTGGTTCGTATGGGGGCGAATTGTTTGGAATATGATTACCTACTACTCCACGCTCAACTTAGACCTGTGGATCCGTCACAAAAGTGCTATTTCATCCCATAAATAAAGAAGTTACGTGTAGTGATTGGTATCCATTCTGCTGCGACGGAGATCGTTCCGCTCCTTATGTTACGGACAAATTGACTTCGAGGTCAAACGGTAGCTTCTACTGCGTCTTCAACTATCCGACCGAACTAGCCTGAATACCCACCAAAACGAGACAACCTATCTGCGCCTCTTGTTTAGAGTATCGTTTTAGTACCAAGCCAACGTTGTTCACTGTTGTCCTGTGTGCATCATTTCCGCCCTAGCCTCTGACATCTCCTTTGCTCACTTACAAAAGGGGCTTGACTCCACTTCAGATTTATACCCAGTGTTCTGAGTGCATGCGTTTCCCTTCCCTCAGGGACTGTGCGCGCTCCGATGGATGTCTCACGCACCACCATTGTCCAGGGAGGACGCGCGGCACACTGTGCACCGGCTGAGCTCCGTTTGGTAAAGTCTCAATTGTCGTCCATTTGAGTTGGACCACGCTTGTCTCACGCAAGTCTCACAGTTTTCCTACCCAGCTCCGAAAGCGTGAGTATTCTGCATGTGAGTGTTTTCAATCGTTACGCTATACCGAATTCTATTGGCTGGTAGCCTCTGCCCACGCAGTGGTACGTGGATGCTACGTGGATGATTATCGGATGATAGCCTTTGCGTTAAGAATGATAGCTTCTGAACTAAGAATGATAGCTTTTGAACTAAAAATGATAGCTTCTGAACTAAGGATGTTAGTGTTTGCGTTAAGGATGTCAGCGATTGCTTTAAGGATGTTATCATGTGAGAAATACCGGTTACCAAGCTCTTGATGGATTTGCCTAACTGGATTCCAGTATTCACACGGTAATCGAAGCTCTAATTCATGGGAACACGTTCGTATTAGTCGGTATGAGATAAGTGTGTTGCTATGCTATCTTACTCACTCGGGTTTCCCACTTCATGCGGCTCTAATATCCGACATGCGTGCCACTCGTATTTTGAGTGACCTCGATCTGCCTTCAACCTCTATGGAAGTTTTGCTCATAATGAATATCAAAACTAAATAAATCTTCTATTAACCATACTCTTTATGCACAGTTAAAATTTCACAGTGGCCGAGCGTCGAAACACGTGTGTGTGTGTGTGTGCGACTGATACAATCGGACACCCTGAATCTCCCAGATTGTTCGGCTATCCTCCAGCATTCCCATCTGAAATGCCAGCTTTCTTTAGGTCCGCCTTGGCTTTAGGCTACCAAGCGCTTGCTGCTTACAATATTATACATTTTTCTAGCATTCGAGTGAAGAATTAGGTGTATCTATCAAAAATTATTCCTAGAGCCTAAGTGCTCTGCAACGTTTCTTGGAGTTGAAGTACGCTTTTGAAAATCTCGAGATTTCTGGCCCAACAACGTTCATTGCAACTGTCCAAAGCTTGGCTCTTCTGTGTAAACTGATTAATTCTGGTAAGTAACTGACTAGCGATTTGCATGATGTTGATAATACATGTTCTGTTCTATATATGAGTCACGAGAGTGAGTGTAATTAGAGTGACCGCTGTTCATCCTTGGTACTGAACATGGTTGCACTTTGGTAAATGCAGTTGGTATCTAGGTAAGAGACGCAAGGGCAAAGTTTTCTGCTAGCATTTGCATTAGAAATTCGAAGTTCTTTGGATCAATCTGGAACTTGGTAAGTTAAATTGTGGTGGTACAGCGGTGCTTCAATACATATTGCATAAAAAATAAATCCATGCACAGAAACAGTTGATTGGTAGTGCAGCATAGCTGCAATGAAGGTGTATAAAGATAGATCCTTAGTGTATCGTAAGCGGCAAAATTACCATGAGAACGTCAGGCTGGATGTGAAAATTATACGTCTAGCTAACCATATTATCTGAGCAATTTGCCGAGGCCCTTGATATTTTTAATTTGTCTACCCTCGTGCCATTAACTATGTGACGCTCGATGATTTCATTGCACATCGCACCATGGACATAACGAGTTGCTCGGAATAATATCTGACATTCTCTGTTATCCTAGCCATGTCTAAGTGGGCTCATTTCAACTCTTGCTGTTAGATACTTTCTTGCCCATACTGTGTAACTTGCCTAGGTGTCGCACCAGGAACCCATTTGAGATATTCTTTAGGCACAGGCTGTCATTCCCCGTGTTATTCCCTTCATTTTTCATTGGCTCGGATACACGCAATGTACACCATCCTATGCGGTGTAAAGCAAGCCAATCGTGGATTTGTTTGACACATTAAAAGAGCTGATTTGCTATTGTTCTACGCTTTGCAGAGACCCGGTTTTACTAGTACGGAGGAAGGAACATACTGCACATGGATTCTTTTTTTACTTGTACCGTAGTCAACGTCTCAGCATTCGTTCTTCGTTGGACGAGAGAGGTATTACGCGCCACTCGAGCATCACGACGAGTCTGTCGTTTACATAAATAGCTTACCGCCACAGTAGAGTACACAGCTACATCCACCAATGGTTGAGTATTTACGTTTTGTGTAAGCTACTTCACGTAAAGTGTTTAAAAGTGTTTACGCACTTTTATGAAAGCCAAGAGTAGAACAGGACGCAGCGAGATTTACTAGACGTATTGTTCCCGTGATTGCGTCAAATCGGTTAACAAAAATGTGTGATATTACCGCCTTCTAACGCATATCGCAGACAGCATCTGCAACACAAACTAACTATAAGACAACCCGTTTTACTGTACCCCTTATTTGTGCATCATTCCACCTGGTAACCGTATTGATGACATTTGCTTCCCTATTCCTATATCTGTCTCCACCTATTGCTGATGCCCACACTTCTGACTAAGTTTACGGCTGCCATTTAGGTTCACGTTTAAATGTTAACTAATCACATTAGTCGTATCGGTAACATATAATTGTACATGCGATTTTCGCACATTCAATCCAAACCTTTACACGTTCATAGTGTTCTTGATCATGAGGGTTGCTGTTTCTCCATCCAGTTTGTGGTTGTCCAAACACAAGTGTGAACAAAAGACCGCTCACAACACTGCAGTACAGGATCTCAAACCAGGAGCCTTTGGTATATCAACTGATATCTCATTTTGAAAAACTAAGAGGAACTCATTTTGTAACATACGATGGACCAGCTGGTGCTTCCACATACCTGTTTATTCTCGCCCATCTCAGACAAGTGAGGACCGGACCGGCTCTGGTTTACCTTCCGACACACAGCCTACAGTTAAGATAGGAGACGGAATTCACAACACACATCAACGATTAGGTATCACTGTTCCATTATAATTCCACTTTTTTGTTAAATCCTGCATGGTTATAAATCCCGTCCTCTCACCCTGAACTTTAGATTAGCTGAGCTTATGAATAGCAGCCGACTCAATGGCACCATTTCCTTGCTAGCTTGAAAAGTTGCTTACTCCATCTCCGTCATCTTCTTTTTGTCATCATTATTCTCTCGCGCATATGCGTTGCGCTTTTGGAGTTTTACACTAGAATGATTAACTAGGGACTTGGTGCCATGTAGTATATTTATTGCCTGGAACGGATGAGCTACGCCTAGTCTAAATTTATTGTGCTTACTTAACTAGGTTGCGCTTAACGATTATTCCAAGTTTTGCCCACTAATCTGTTGGACTCATCATGACCTATGCTATTCTTGTTACTTTCTAAAGTGGAGTTTAGTGTGTTGACACACCGTGATAGTGCGCTACGGCATCTTCCACTTCGTATTATTATTTGCCCGCCATTCACATCACCATCCAAGCTCTAAGGTATTTCTTACCAGACTATGCTATCTACATTCCGCTCCTTGAAATCGATTTGCAGATGACATGATCATAGCTTGACCACCTGACTAACGCTAACTAGCATTATGCTTAGAGAGCCGGTGCATCGTAGAATAATGGATCAGTCCATCCATGAGCTCATTTGCAGTTGACTTGTGTGCGGATTATCGGGGCGAATTGAGTGTCTGCTACGGATGAATGCTACGGTGGCAAATTATTGAGTATGTTTCCACTTCGGTGGGTACGTGTGAATCCAACGTTTACCAGCACTTGGCCGTTTACATTGGGCATAAAATGTAAACTTTGATAACTGGGACACAACGCTCAACGATCGTTCCTTCTATGACCACGTTGGACTATGCATTCGGACAGAAATGTCACTGGAAATGTTGTGGCAGGTGAACAATCCCGGCAATAAATCGACTACTGATTATCACCATATCGGCCATTCATGTTCCGCTCCGCAGGTTAGTAAGGAGAGTGAGCATAGTTATATTTCAAGTTTATCATCAGCCATACTAAAATCACCTACTAAGGGGATGGAATGCGGAAGCGCAGGACGCCTACCAGAAGTTGCATTGGACATGACCAATCTGTTGGGTAGACCAAGTAAAATGTTAAGCTCAACGAGAATGCTACGTCAGTGTAATAGAATATTACATCGGAAAGGAATCAGCGCATAGCGACAATCGTTTTTTGCGCACCAAATGGCTGCACTCGAGACGTATGATGCGGGTTATTATCAAATAGCTTATGATCACAGCAGAGTACACATTAGTATGTACGAACAGTTGAATGCTTGGAAATTTGCAAAACAGTGCAAACACTGTCAATATCAGAGTTCCTTGAGATTCTGCATGTACCTCGGGTAATAGATGACCGGACCGGTGGGCGACACGGAGAGCAAAGATGTGGACACTCCATCGCATTCGCATGCTGTGCGATCTTCCTCCTTCAGCTACGCAAACCAGACTGGACATATATAGACGGCAACACCTAGGTGCACAATATTTTCCTGATTCACTAGTTTATTTATCATTTTACCTATCAGCTGCTTCACTATACCTAAATCGGGTTCATTCAACTATGGATGCTCATGATTTAAGGCTGTCACGGCTTATTGTTGAAGGAAATATGAACAGTTCGTACTGGGTACTTATACAAGCGAAAGTGACTGTTAGCCGGATTTCCAAACGAAACCCATGCACGTTTGTAGTACAATTGATCATGAGGTCTAATATGTCTCTATCCAGCTTGTGAGACTTCACACTGAAGCTTGGATAAACGCATGTGCATATGTTGTTTACGAACTGCCATTGGACACGAATGAAGCCAATCGATATATATATATATATATATATATATATATATTCGAATGAATTCGACGAGGATACTCCTACCGCTTTTGGACAGCTAAATTAGTGTAGAGAAGCGGCAATCGGGCAAACAGAAATTAACATTACAAGAACATGAAGAAGATGAGTTTTTCATAAACTCATGTTGATTCCAGGTGTTGCGAATCCAAGTCAAATTTGATCGATGCGAACTCCGTGGATTGCTCAAATGGGCAATTGCTCAGGTGCAAGAAAAAGCCCTATTAATCGCGGAATAGAAGCAAGATGCGTACGCTCCCATACAATTTATTACTCCAGGCCAACAAGGCGGCTTATGTGCTACGTTTGCCTGCGTGCTGAGTAATCTTGCATTTCAGAAGTAGATGTTGTTTTTGATCTCCCCGGTGTCTCTGCGCACGATGTGCATATTAAGGTTTTGCCTCCCTGTATATTACCCAATGCTTCGTCAATACTGTCTCCAGGAGACAGTTGCTCGTTGCTAGAGAAGACGGTGTGCACCGTCCTCGTGATGGTGATAGGCTCAAAAAGTGGTTCCATCCTGGGTGGGACCGAAATGTAGACGTCTGGAGCGCAACAGTTCCGAAATAGGATGAGGAACGAGTGTTGGTCTGCGTTGTTGATGAAACTTGGCTCCCATCCACATGCCTTCTGGTAATATTCCTTCGGGTTTGCACCGCATATAGTGTGAGTTAATGGAATTGTGGGAGATGCAGCGCAAGCCAACCATGGTACACTGTAGGCACAGGCGTGCTGTGGCAATCCTAATGGAGGTCCGAATGACGGGCAAATCCGGGCAGGGACACCGCCAAATCAAGTAAAAAATGCCAGCACCGCGCTATTGCACACACCTTGGACACCCTTGGTATTAGTGTGTGCTGTGTGTCCGAAACAAGGATCACTCTCCATAACGATGTTGTTGAATTAACTGCGCTCAAAGTTTCCTCTCGTACGCACCCAAAGACACAGATGCAACAAATGCCGGTCGAGCTAAGGTGGACATCGATATCAGCTACAGTGTTGTGTCATCGTTGGTATATGAGAATTTCTTGAGCAGCCGATTGTGCACAACCCGTTTGGCGGCATCAACTAAGATTGATTCACGAAGAAGTATAAGTCGAATTTTGTTTTTGGTTGCAACTAATACGGAGAAGCAAAACTGAACCTGCTTAGGCACATAGTCATCAAAGGCGAGCATTAAAAGCGGAACAATTAGGATGTTACTCGGGAATTCCTCCACATTAACCACCAGGTCACGACAGACAAAGCTTGGTTGAATACGACCCAACTTTGTCCCATTCATTGCTCTGCATCTCAGGGGCCTGCCCGCTAAGCGCCTAAGGTCGGAGCGGGCTGGTCAATTTTGACAAAAATGTCCGTTCGACGTTGTTCCTGTATGGTAGAATTTACATTTCTATAATACGGATGCGCGTTAGCTGGTGGTTGGCAAAAAACATCGGCTTGCCAGTTGGACTGTTCGTTGAATCCAAAACGTAAATGATCTAAGTCAAGTGTCCTACATGGTAGTGAGATTGTTGCCTCGATGATCGTTTGTGTGTACCGTTGTGTATAGTTAAGTGTACCCCTAAGACAGCCAACCCTTGACCTGGAAGATAGAAACGAATACGTTCACTGAAAGAGTAATTCGGGTTTCTGTCTATCACCTTTGTGAATGTGGACATCGATATCAGACACATCAGTGGTTCATTGCATTCTTATGTTGATTTTATCAACAAGTCCGAAGCGTCTTCGCATTCAGCTTCTTGTTCCCACAAAATAACAAGGCTAACTGACTGCTAACATTTGCGTGTTCCTACAGGATGATTAACAACATAGCTATAAGCATTATTAGTACTGTTCTTATTGATCACATGGCGACGTAAACATACGGAGCTTGATCCACCTCAAATGCGTGTGCGGGTCTTAGGTGATTGGCTGGAATGATCTGAGTAGGCAAACGGTAATTGGCACTTATTCATCCTGACATTTAATCACAGGAATTCATGCTATCGGTCGAATTGCGTCCTCCTCCAACTAACAAGACGACATTCAATACATATGCAACTGTAACAAAGCCGAACATTTAGCATTCGCACGTAACTGGGGCACTAGAAAAGGTTACGTTGACGGACTCTACAGATTCCACGACAAGCAGCACAATAAGCATGTACCTGCAGTTGTTGTTCAGGAGCAAATTCTTTGAAAGGAAATTGTTGAACCAAAAAGTACGGATAGCGGACCAGATCCACGAAACTTACGCTGCTTCGAATTTTAGGAATATGGGCCACGTTCAGTGAGGTCAGTACATTCAGCGTTGAATTTTTGGTTCCTGCTGGGATGAAAACGTTACAGTTAGCATGGCTTTGTGAAAGAATCTAAAGTAAATGGTGTTACATGAGAAGCAAATGGGCGATGATATTTAAAGTATGCTGTAGGTGCTCAGTAGCGCAAGTGATTTACACACAATTACTGAATATCATTTGCCTTGTGAATGGAATCAATGTAGACAACAGGCATGTTCACTGGCAAACTACCAGCACCAACATCCTCACAACGTCTCACAAAAACGTCATTCGATGTTGGGCAAAACTTGTCTCACTCGAGTTCACATTTGACTCACTAAAGTTTGGCATCGGTAGAGAACTGGATGTTTGGTTTCAAACAAATATGCTTGCAGATGAATTGCGGAGATACCGCACACTGATCATGTGTGGTGTGAAATTGATTCCTAGCGACTGTTACTATAAACTCGGACCACACATAGGGAACCTCATCTTAACCATAGTTTCAATTGCAGTAGGAGTGCAAATTATTGCTGAATCTCAACGGGAATTTCCGCATGTGTAATGTCTGTAGCGAGTATTTCGCGTTCGCCCAATTTGCACTCTGCTTGAATTGTTGCTGGAGCGGTATGATTTTCACATGTAGACGTTGCTCTCAGCCACTTCCGCATATACGTTGCTCAACATTCATTTGATTTCAGTTCAAATGTGGAGATACCCACACTGCATGGGTTTGGTCATGCGGTGAGTTTCTGCAACTCGCGTTCAACACAGATTATTGATCGGCATCGTTTTAGCTACGGAGAGTGCATCTGATTCAGAAGCCTCCAAGTGCAATACCTATTTATTGCTCGATGTTATCAGGTTGATCCGATGTATATACAGACTTCCGCATCACGTGTGGTCTAGCAGGTTGTTATTTCCAGTTTTGTGCATATCCATAGATGGTAGTTTTCTCCCGAAAATGCGCAGACTAGAGCAGCACCGGAACGTATATATGGAACAATCGCTACAACTACGCGCGTTTCATTCAAATTGAACGGCATTATACTTGCAACAAATCAAATGCAAGAGCACATAGCTGAGCCAATTGGTGTTAAGTACAAGTGTGAGTGTTATAAGCGAAGCGATAGCAAAAACAAAGCAAAGTTTTGGAACACGGTACTGCCCGATTCTCTGTTTAAAATATATACGCACTCCGCGTTCGTGTATGATTTCATTTCATTTCAACATCCCAAAGAGTTGTCATGTTATTTTACCCGTTGAAGTTTATCGGTGGACAGGTCAGCATACCCGACCGGAACGTCGTAGGTTTGTATTATTTTGTACCGGACGCTTTGTTGTAGGGGGTTATCGTCTGTTCTATAACTTGCTGGGAATGTACTATATTCAGCTATCTTGCACTCACCCGGTTCCCATCAGGCAACCTACAATTTGCTCGCATGCACACAGGTTTCACACGGCTCAGCGCTCCGAATACCTTGTCTCCTTTCCGGGAATACGGTAGCCTCACACGAACGAACGTCGCTGGGGGACACCTCCTCCAAGAGCGTGTATGATGAGTCTGCTAAATAGCCCATCTTTCGTAGTCTCGCTGGTCGGTGCTCTCTTCTCCGGAGGTAATGACTGCATATAATCGAATTGGAATTGTTCACCATTGCATTAGGTCCGAGGAGGTCCTTGCCGTTGCAGTATGTGGAGTGGTCCTGCATACCTCTACGGTAGATATAAACGCATCATCCCCGAATTCTCCCGAAAGCCGAATGACTTGTAGAGCTTCGTGCAAAGTACGTATAAGTCCTTCGACTAGACCGTTCGGTGCAAGAATATAAGTTACAGTCCTTGAATTTCTGATACAACTGCGTCTTAGGAACTCTGCATAATCGTTACTACGAAATCGTGAGACGTATTCAGCGACTATTGCTTCTGACAACCCGTATATTGCAAAAAACAACCGATCCAATTTATGGTGACGGCTGTAGTTGCGCCCCCGCACTGATTATCCTCTTGCTGTAGAAACAGGGAACCACTAGCAGGTTTCGGATTTGCGGGGGTACATTGGCAAACGGGCCAATAATAACGATGGCACTTGTCGTCAATGGCTTCACTGATTATACAATATGTTGAACTGAAGCATTCAGGGGTTTCGCCCACTGATCGGATTTTTGAAAAGCGAAACATCCCGAATAACCGCCTCGACACTGGAATTCAACTTCGGTCACCGATAGTATTTTCATATCTGAGGTATTTTCGCAGCTTCCCTGGATGACCTTCATGCGCGCATGCAACCACCTTAGGAAAAATGGTTGCAGGGATCACAAAATCTTCACCCCTAAGAATGCAATTACTCATATTAGGAAGCTCCTGCAGCAGAGCTTAGTATGGAAATAACTAAGATTTCATCTTCATGGAAGTGGACAATGAAGTGGATTTGTACTTCCAAAGCTTCGATAGGACGGCATCATTGTCAGTGTGCTCTCGCATATGGCCAAATTTTATGGTATGTGTTCGATCTGAGAGCGGTACTCTAAACATTTTCTCCTCTGTGTATTCGTTTTCGCCTTGCTTGGACAGTGGGAGTCTCGACAGGGCATCTGCAAGTTGGTTAATGCTCCTAGCAAGTATTTTATTTTATAAGCAATGTTCAATAAAGGTGAGTGCCAACGACTTAAGCGTACTGAATTTAGGCATTTGTTACCGCAATTTAATAGTGTTGTAAGAGCAGGATGCTCGCTGCGCAAAGTGAATCGCCGTCCGACTATGTGCCATTTCGCACACGCCCGTACGCAAGCAAGACCTTCCATTTCGCCGGAAGAATAATTTCATTCTATCTCGGACAAAGTAGGCGATAAGTACTTATTCACGATCTCCTCAACATCGGGGCAGCTAGGACAGAACAGCATCATAGCCAATATCTGAAGCATCCATGGAAACAAACTTTGGATGTGTTAATTGTAGACCGCTACTGTAAAAGTGGATTCAATCATCGCAGGTATGGTCATGTAGGCATTGTCTTGTTCAGTATCCCAACGAAACTTGTTATTTTGGCGCGGCAACCTCCGCAAGGGCTGGAAATATTCGCAGAATTTAGTGGATGTCGAAGGTAATAAGAACACAAACCCACGAGAGCTTTCATCTGTGTAACATTGCATTATTTTGGACATTCGAGAAAGTCCTTGGGATACTGCACATTAGGCGTAATAACCGATGTAGCAATAAATTGCCCAATAAACCCTACCTCCGTTACAGCGGACTGGTATTTGCTGGTATTCAGGCGGCGATTCCGTTCATTCAGCCTATGCAGCACGTTATGAATATTTTTCTTATTTTCGGTGGGGTTGCTACCAAAGAAACAAATGTCGTTCATATGCACAACACATCCTTTGAGAGCGGATAGCGACAGCGCAATAAATTTTTGCCAAGCTGCTGAGGCACTACTAATGCCAATTGGTAGTACTGTATTGATACAAACCGTCTTGCATGAGGAAAGCAGTCAAAGGTCGACAATCTGCCGTCAGTGAATTGTGGCATTACATACTGTGTATAACCAGCTTTGGGGAAAGTTTGGCGTTTGAAATCCTAACCATCAACTCGTCGACAAGATGCGGAGGGAATTTGTCCACAAGTATATTTCGATTAAGTGCACGATGGTCGGTGCATACACGAATAGAGCCATGTTCCTTTTGAACGTCAGCTAGAGGGTGAAACCCTTCGGGACACTGTATGGGTGCTATCTAGTCTTCAGTGTCTATTTTTTTCATAGCTTGCAACAAATCCTCTCGCTTGGTCAGGGTGTATGGCTAGGTTGTGAACTACTGTACCTTTTGCATGCCGCGCTCAAATGAATGCAATGCATTACCTTTAGGAGATAAGAAATGGAGATTTAGGCCATAGCCATCCGGCTGACGCACGGTGATACATTCATTTATCCACGGCTTGATATTCCAACGGATGCTTACTATCAGATTCAGAAACGTAAACAGCAACTGTAATCTTCCTGCTATTCTCAAAAAACATTGAAACCGTAGCAAAGCCGAGTAAGTGAACATCCCCATGTGAGAAGATGATAAATGTGTAAGCAGATGGATGCACAGTTAACTGACCAAAATGCTGTTAGTGAACACTATATGGCACAACGGTGATTGGTGACGCAGAATCTAGTTCCATGTGAAGAAATTTGTCTTGTTTCTAACCTCCAAACACACAAAATGAATATCTGGCGAAGGCACCTTGACTTATTGTGTGGGAGACGAAACAGTGTTTTCGCGTTCACTAAAGCCATATATGGATTTTGCAGTGGTGACTAAAGAAGCTGTAAATTCATCTGGCTGACCAACAAAAGCAATCGTGTGGGAACGAGAAACTCAGTTACACTGAACGGATATACCGCAATTCCGACAGAATGCACTCTTTACAGGACCTTACTTATCATTGGCAATGTGTCCATTATTTCCGCAACAGTAACACTTATTTCCTAACTGAGGAGCGCATCAGAGAACGTATAGAAGCCAGACGGTCAATTTCAGCAGATAATATGTTAGAGTGGATAATTTGTTTTGTTCCGTGACTGCAAACTTCGCGCGAGCGACGTCACAGACCCAGTCCCAGTGGCCTTTCTGCGCTCCACATTAAGCAACTCTTCCTGATACGAGAATCCGCAGAGCAAGAAAGTAATTGTTATAGTAGTATATCTATTTCCAATATTTTCTTTGGAATGCTATCGGTTAAAGATTCAAACAGCACAAAGAAGGCGAGAATTGAATGCATCCAGTGATTTACCAAACGATTGTTACAGCTGCGAAAAATTGTACCAAGAATTATAAGTCTACCTTCGAACACCCATATTTCTAACAAGTGCCGATGAGACATTCGTGATCGTGGGATTCTCTCGAAGACTTAGATCATCAAATCTACGTCGACCCCCTGCGCCAAGGTTACAGCGCAGTAGCTGTAAACAATCCTCCGTTTGCAGCATCGCTCATGGGTTGTGAACCGGTAGCACAAAAATAAAATCTAAAAAACTAATTTCCCAGTCTTCCAGACTTTCTGTATTTAGGGAGACCGCAGCGTCGGTTCAGAACGGCACAAGAGTAGTAGGATGCGACTATACAAGTAACATGTGCAGACAAGTTCTTGCATCCCGAAAAACAGCAGACCAGAGCAGCACCGGCACATATGCATGGAAAACTGTTGCACACACGCGCGTCACAAACAATTCCAAAGGCGTTAGATTTGCAACCAATCAAGTGCAAGTGCACATTGCTTGGTCAATGCATGTTAAATTAAAGTGTGTGTGTGTGTGTGGTATAAGCGAAGGAATAGGAAAAGTAACATAACAAAGGTGCATGTAAATCTATAGGAAAAGGTAATCCAACAAGAAAAAGAAAACAAGATTCACTCATAAAGCAAACAAATCTAACTGGAACACAGATATCTCAAGCTGTGTCTATATCTAGTGCACGGCAACTGAATTAACCGGCCCAAACTAGAAAGAATGGGGCATCTGGAGAGTGGCACGAAAAAGCCGATTTTGTTGAAGGTATTATTTTCGGATGCGTATTAATTCATTTTTATTACTGAACAGACCACAGCAAGAGGAATATACCAAAGGAAATGCAAATCGTTTTCAGTTGTGGGACACAAGCTGACAATTTGTCGGCTTATAAGAAACATTTGGTGAAGCTTTGAAGGATTTAACGTGGATGGACTGATAATTGCTGATTTTGATGCAAGCCTTACACGAATTAGGAACTGACCACCACGGATCAGCCCTACGACAAGGTTTCGAGATACTTGTTGATTCTGCTTATTTTGATGAAGGTAATTAGATGAGGATAGCCTGTAAACCATTACATAACTGGAAAGCAACCGCTACAAGAGCATGCACAACAAGCCGGGATCGGTTCCAAGTTTAAATTCTATGACGTTTTATCCAAAATAGTTATATCTGTCTGCTTAAAAGAAAACAAATGGGAGAAACATTAAAGGATTTAGCAGAGATGGACTGGCAATGCTGATTTTTTTGCAAACATTGCACAAGCTAGGAATTAAACGCAACAAATCAACACTGCAACACGGGTTCGAGACACTTGTTGTTTCTGCTCTAGATCTTGCAGACTGACTCACCTCCTTATCCACTCCATACTTTTCTGTTCAATCCACCACAGCTGGCGCAGTCAGTTCTACATGGTGGTGCGGGTCGCTACGGCTCGAACGAGATCGTGTATAACATCAGATGTTGGAAACTAATAACATGTAATTCTGTCTAGCAAATCCAGGTAATTTGTCCAGCAACGCATTGTCGGACTTGAGAGGACGTGGCACATTAATAAGAAAAATGTTCTGTCTCTAATTCATTTATCTCTAGCAAAGGTTCTCTTTGTCCATTGTTCAAATAATGTAAGCTTATACAAGGTCGCCTCTAGAAGCAGTTGATTCGTTTATACTTAATTGAATCCGCCGCCATGCACCTAGCAGATCACTTCCTAAAAGCTTGTAGGCAAGCGCATTTTCCAGGTAGAAAAGTGAATCGCATGGGTGCATTAGACAGGGAACTTAAATATATTGATGAATTGCACCTAACTTGAGGTACACCAGAAAACTCACGTCCAATTTTTGTAACATTGCGCTTTGACCCAATCGTTGTTTGCTAAAAAGAGAATAAAATGCTAGCTACAGATGGCTTAGAATGCGGATGAGATTGCGGACGATTCCGTCCGAGAAAATATTCGGCATGGAGGCAGGTCAATATGAAACGGTACTAAGAGGTCTGTATGACTTCGCCTTTCTGTTTGCATTTATTTGTATTGCTGATATCGCAATCTCCCTTTGACAAATTCAGTTCAACAAACTTCAGAAACCTCCAGTAGCGGTCGCCGCATAGCACATCATTGGTGGCATAATCTATCGCATACGACAGAGCGGATAAACGAAAACAAGCTAATGATAGGAGATACCTACTTTTTTCCCATCTCTCCTACCACTATCCAGACTCTAGTCACTCACCATCCTTCCAAAATTTTCAGCGTCACTTACAGCAGCCGTAATGTAGTTGGAATACGTCGGTTTAATGTTTACCATTCACTATTAAACTAATTACGCCTAGCTTGTTTACGTTGTATTGCTCAGTAGGCTCCCTCCGCCGCACCTGTTACTACAATCTCGTTCTTATTCCTTTTCGCGACATATTTTTGGTCCAGCGCAGTGTTATGCCTGTGGTGCTTTCAATGACCGAGAATGGTGCAGAATTACTGCCACGTTCAAACTCAGTGTTTTGTGTGTCATGACTGATGGATGTACTGAAGTAATTTATACAAAGTTGCCTTGCCCCAAAAAGACACCAGTGGTGATCCAAACGGAAGGCACCATTGTTCAACATTTTCAGCAAATCGTTATTTGCTATTCGACGCGCAGCTGCTCATTGCATGCAAGATTGGGCTGTTATTCTTGCCTCCATACCGAAGTCATACACGTTCGTATTATTTAGGTCCGTGAGGATTACTGTTCGCCTAACGGGATCTTAGTGTGTTATGCACGATTGTGAACGCACAAGCTGACATTCCACTTTTGTCAAGGCCGAGCCTAATGACGGCCTCAACAACTATAACATTTCTCACATGATAACATCCTTAAAGCAATCGCTGACATCCTTAACGCAAACACTAACATCCTTAGTTCAGAAGCTATCATTTTTAGTTCAAAAGCTATCATTCTTAGTTCAGAAGCTATCATTCTTAACGCAAAGGCTATCATCCGATAATCATCCACGTAGCATCCACGTACCACTGCGTGGGCAGAGGCTACCAGCCAATAGAATTCGGTATAGCGTAACGATTGAAAACACTCACATGCAGAATACTCACGCTTTCGGAGCTGGGTAGGAAAACTGTGAGACTTGCGTGAGACAAGCGTGGTCCAACTCAAATGGACGACAATTGAGACTTTACCAAACGGAGCTCAGCCGGTGCACAGTGTGCCGCGCGTCCTCCCTGGACAATGGTGGTGCGTGAGACATCCATCGGAGCGCGCACAGTCCCTGAGGGAAGGGAAACGCATGCACTCAGAACACTGGGTATAAATCTGAAGTGGAGTCAAGCCCCTTTTGTAAGTGAGCAAAGGAGATGTCAGAGGCTAGGGCGGAAATGATGCACGCAGGACAACAGTGAACAACGTTGGCTTGGTACTAAAACGATACTCTAAACAAGAGGCGCAGATAGGTTGTCTCGTTTTGGTGGGTATTCAGGCTAGTTCGGTCGGATAGTTGAAGACGCAGTAGAAGCTACCGTTTGACCTCGAAGTCAATTTGTCCGTAACATAAGGAGCGGAACGATCTCCGTCGCAGCAGAATGGATACCAATCACTACACGTAACTTCTTTATTTATGGGATGAAATAGCACTTTTGTGACGGATCCACAGGTCTAAGTTGAGCGTGGAGTAGAAGGTAATCATATTCCAAACAATTCGCCCCCATACGAACCACACAAGTCAAATGTGATCGAGGTAGAAAGCACAGCTCCCGGGTGGAATGATATAATCACCAATGGAGCGATGAAGGAGGCATGTGTTATATGTTTGATTGCAGCCTGACAATTCCCTTTCAAAGGATATGTTAAACGGTGACTTATATTACCTTCCTTCTTGTTCCACAAGTACGCAGACATGTGGTATCTTGTTGCGAAGGGATTACACTACAAGCAGCCGGTCTATTGAAATAGGGGGGTTATAGCCAGCCGGTGCACTCTACGGCCGTGACCCCCAACCTATGTATCGCGGTGGACCGGTCGGCGTTCGCTAATTGCAACCCGGCCCGCTGAAGGTGTTTGTTGAACGTTTACGTTTTAGAATGTTTTGAGTGGATAATTTTAATGTAATCGTGATTGAACATGCCTGGAAAAGTGTTGTGTCGGAGCCCCACGACTGCTTCCACCCACTAACGGTAGTGAGAACACCAAGGACCGAGCAACAAACAATGTTCACGTAGCAAGCCAAACCGGCCACCAAGCGTCTGTCCGTGCAACTCAATCACGATATTCAAATTAGGGCATATCACAGGCTATGCGGAAAGGCAGACATTCGATCAGTCAATGCTGGACAGTTCAAAAAGCGGGGTTCGATAAGTTGCCTCACGAACGAATGAAATTCACAAAGTAAAAGCGAATAACCGTAAGCTTCAGTGTTCATACAAGCTAATCACAAATGTGAGGCAAAAGTGAACGTATGCGAGGAACCGGAAGAGAAGGCAGGGTGGGTAGGGGTGAGTGGGGCAAAACTCAAACAACGGGGAGCAATGGAGTATTCTTACCTCCGCCATAACAAAAAGCAAATCCAGTTACACCAACAAACACATATAAAGTGATATAATACCTTGGCTCACTAGAACGCTAAATTACGGACAACCATGAGCGTGTTTCTCTGCAACGAGACTGCTCCATCTAGGGGAAATAGGAGACAATGACGCTTGATGTGTGCTTCCTAGGTGCAAATAATTGGATTGCTTTGTTTCGGCTGCTGACACTGCAGAGCACCCCCAGTTCACACAGCTAAGTTTACAGAAATGGCAATCTGCGCGTAATTCACTATGATTTTAATTGCAGAACAGCGGCGAAGTTGTTTGTCACGAACGTACTATCAAGTCCGCCGTCATTTGCAAACTCAGTAGTGGTACATAATGTGGGATAGATGAGTAATAATAATGCGATAATCGCACAGATTGTGAGTCAGCAATTTAGAAACGACCCTGCAAATCGTCGGAATGCACAACCTTTAAAAAATCACGCACACATTGTTATTGTCATAATCATTACCCACCAGATGAAAAACTATCAAATATAGTGTTCTCTTATTTGGCAATTGAAATGAAAGAAATTTATTTTTGCCATCACGTCCAGAAGATGTGTAAGCATGCCAGTGTGTCCGCTATGTATTGCGTAGGAGCGCGAATTATCAACTTCACCCTGTGCGTCAGTGAATGGCTACGTTTTCAGAATGTTTGTAGAATCCTGTGCCTGCTGGTAGTCTGATTCAGTATTCACATCCTCAGCTGCTAAACTTGATGTGGTTGGCAGGTCCCAGTTTATTTCTTTTGTGTGACTTGTTTGAAAATAAGAAGAAATCAGATGGCTGTCAGCCAGTTTGCATCCAAACAATTCCTCTGAGAGAGTATCCATAGCTATTGCGTTTGTAGGAGGCACAACGTGCTCATATGTCTCAGGTCAAGTTCGCCTTGTCCTCTCAGAATCTATTTCTGCAGTACAAGGAAAGCCCGATTTAAGAAACAGAGATAGTTGAGTTCTGCACCTCATTCCAGGTAGAAGTTAGATAGAACACGACGTCGAATAAATTTACTCTACATGAAATCAATTCCGGACATATCTTTGTGGGATTCCATGACCGTTATAAGATTGAGAATATTCCAATTCATTCCAAATTCATTCCAATTCATTTCGAAGATGGAGAAGCTGTTTCTCTCCTGAACTTCGCTTTAGGCGCCTGAATAACATCCTGGTCGTACGGTTGAAGTAACACAGTGTTGATGGGTGACAGGAACTGCAATTTGATATTAAGTAGGTGGAATTAGGGAGCGTAAAGGCTTTGTCGAGAGAAGGTATGATGTTGAGTTTTCTGTATTTTGCTAATAAATCTTCTGAAATAGTTACAGTCATCCATGCCTTTTTATTATCCTGGTAAACTGCCGGTAGTTTTTCATGTTGAGACTTCTAAAATTCGAGATTATGCTGATTTCCAAATCAGTGCAGCCGGTTCTTGCTCCCCCACTGTGGTTGGATGGCCTGTGGATCGTCACCCAGCAAGACGATATCATCAGCGTAGTCCAATTCAACAGCTCGGCTACCTGGGTGGCGGTCTTGCTGTTCGACAATGTTGAGGCGGCATAATCAACCCTGAATAGCCTATCCAGAGTGATCCCATTATTTGGTATGCACTTCGCACCTTCAAAGTGCAAAGTGTTGCTGCAGGACCACCAGCCACTTGATGACCCCTTGACGCTTGCTAACGAGGAACTCGATGTGGTTGATCAATTCACTTATCTTGGCAGCTGCATCAGCAATGATGGGCGCATAGAAACTGACGTGAGCTCACGCATTGCAAAAGCTAGAGCTGCCTTCTTGAACCTGCGGCATCTTTGGTGACAGAAGGGAGTTTCCCTCCGTCTGAAAGGCCGTGTATACAAGGCCACAGTGAGGGCCGTTCTGCTCTATGGTAGTGAAACTTGGCCCCTTCGGTCTGAAGATCTGAGGCGCCTTCAAGTCTTTGATCATCGTTGTTTGCGAAGCATTGCTGGTGTCGGATGGCACCAGCGTGTCCGCAACGATGATGTGCGTAGGCGAATACTAGGTGGTGATGATCATGCTAGCTCCCTAAAACAACAGATAGCACTGAATAAGTTGCGTTGGCTCGGGCACGTGCTACCCATGCCTGGTCACCGCTTACCTAGAAGGGCCTTGTTCAGTGTCCCCGGTGTCGGATAGCGCAAGGCTCGAGGTGGACAGAAGTTGACTTGGCAGCGGGAAATGAAGTCACTGACGACCAAACTGAGTGCCGTTGGTCCGTCTCGTCTTCCGGGTTGGAGTCCACGTGACTCGCCCTGCGCTTGGCTCGAGACTTTACAAGACATGGCTCACAATCGACATCAGTGGCGCGTCTGCTGCCGTCTCCTAATCGGATTGTCTGGTTAAAGTGTATTTGGTGCTGAGTTATGTGCGGGGTAATGGCTGATTATGACGCGTGGCAGCGAAAGCCGCAAGGAAGCTGTCTCGCCGATGCCGCCTTATCTTTGCACGGTAGCCCGCTGTTTGTGACGGTATGTTGTCTACACAAGGTGTAGGCGCCTTGACCCTGAATGTCTGCTTAGGGCATTAAGGTTTTCAGGTAAGTCCCCCTTCTCTCCCTTTTCTTATTCGTTATTTCATAGGTCCTCATGGTTGTATGGCAGCGAAGCATCAGTTCAAATGGCTGATGTACTGCTGTTGATGATGATGATGATGATGTTGGACGAAAGTGGAGGGTGCAGGTCGACGACCATCTAACTGACTGGTATCCCTCTACAAGTGGCGTGCCTCAAGGTACTGTGCTGGGGCCCAATCTGTTCCTGATCCACACCAACGATCTACCGCAGCTTCTCCGGTCGCCGTGTGCCTCGTTTGCGGACGACATGAAGATTTTGAGAGAAATCGACGCTCCCGATGACTGTGGCCTACTTCAGCAAGACCTCAACCGCCTATTCACATGGCCTGCAGAAGTTCTTCTCCCTGTCAACCCAGCCAAGTCTGAATTTATGAGCCTGGGGAAGGGTGCTAACGGCCGAACCTACACCCTTGACAGCCAAACGCTATATCACACATCATCCGTGAAGGACCTAGGTGTACTCTCACGCTACGATTTGAAGTCCGTGGACAACACGAACAGGCCATATCGTAACGGGCTGCGCATGCTTTGGGCACTCAAACGTAGCTTCGGCACACGGTCTGAAGAGGTTGCCACTCTCCTGTTCTCTTCAATCATTAGACCAATGCTAGAGTACGGTTCGCCCGCCTACTTTCCCATTACCCGAGGCGAGGCACAAGAGATCGAACGGGTCCAACACGTCGCTACCAGGCTGATCCCGAGTTTAGGTGGCTTTGGGTATGAAGACCGGTGCGAGAAACTAGGACTCTATACCTTATCCTACCTTCGGGTGCGAGTCGACCTCATTATGACCTACCGTATCCTACATCTCGTTGACTTCCCCATGCTAAGGCCAATGCTGCACTTACGAGGGTCATGCAGCACACGCGGACACAGATACAAACTTGTCGTGCCGGATGTGAAATGTGTTCCCCACCCACTGTGCTTCGAACGGAGAGTGGTAAACATTTGGAACCGTTTGCCTGAACATGTGATTGAGGCAACATCTGTTCAACAGTTCAAGACGTTGTTAGATTTGTATGTTGCCACTATTCGATTCAGAGAACGACTGCACACTTACGATGACATATCACATTTGTGAATCCTGAAATATCACAAGTGGAATATTTTAAATATTACATGAGAACGACAATGATATTCACGGATGACAAATTTTATAATGTTTTTCACAATATTTCGAAAGAGTTGTACAGAAATCATTTCTACTTCCTCTATAATACAGTATTTAGTATTCAGTATTCAGTACATTGTCTCCTTTCCGGGAATACGGTAGCCTCACACGAACGAACGTCGCTGGGGGATACCTCCTCCAAGAGCGTGTATGCTGAGTCTGCTAAGTAGCCCATCTTTCGTAGTCTCGCTGGTCGGCGCTCTCTTCTCCGGAGGTAATGACTGCATATAATCGAGTTGGAATTGTTCACCATTGCATTAGGTCCGAGGAGGTCCTTGCCGTTGCAGTATGTGGAGTGGTCCTGCATACCTCTACGGTAGATATAAACGCATCATCCCCGAATTCTCCCGAAAGCCGAATGACTTGTAGAGCTTCGTGCAAAGTACGTATAAGTCCTTCGACTAGACCGTTCGGTGCAAGAATATAAGTTACAGTCCTTGAGTTTCTGATACAACTGCGTCTTAGGAACTCTGCATAATCGTTACTACGAAATCGTGGGACGTATTCAGCGACTATTGCTTCTGACAACCCGTATATTGCAAAAAACAACCGAGCCAATTTATGGTGACGGCTGTAGTTGCGCCCCCGCACTGATTATCCTCTTGCTGTAGAAACAGGGAACCACTAGCAGGTTTCGGATTTGCGGGGGTACATTAGCAAACGGGCCAATAATATCGATGGCACTTGTCGTCAATGGCTTCACTGATTATACAATATGTTGAACTGGAGCATTCAGGGGTTTCGCCCACTGATCGGATTTTTGAAAAGCGAAACATCCCCGAATAACCGCCTCGACACTGGAATTCAACTTCGGTCACCGATAGTATTTTCATATCTGAGGTATTTTCGCAGCTTCCCTGGATGACCTTCATGCGCGCATGCAACCACCTTAGAAAAAATGGTTGCAGGGAGCACAAACTCTTCACCCCTAAGAATGCAATTACTCATATTAGGAAGCTCCTGCAGCAGAGCTTAGTATGGAAATAACTAAGATTTCATCTTCATGGAAGTGGACAATGAAGTGGATTTGTACTTCCAAAGCTTCGATAGGACGGCATCATTGTCAGTGTGCTCTCGCATATGGCCAAATTTTATGGTAGGTGTTCGATCTGAGAGAGGTACTCTAAACATTTTCTCCTCTGTGTATTCGTTTTCGCCTTCCTTGGACAGTGGGAGTCTCGACAGGGCATCTGCAAGTTGGTTAATGCTCCTAGCAAGTATTTTATTTTATAAGCAATGTTCAATAAAGGTGAGTGCCAACGACTTAAGCGTACTGAATTTAGGCATTTGTTACCGCAATTTAATAGTGTTGTAAGAGCAGAATGCTCGCTGCGCAAAGTGAATCGCCGTCCGACTATGTGCCATTTCGCACACGCCCATACGCAAGCAAGAGCTTCCATTTCGCCGGTAGAATAATTTCATTCTATCTCGGACAAAGTAGGCGATAAGTACTTATTCACGATCTCCTCAACATCGGGCAGCTAGGACAGAACAGCATCATAGCCAATATCTGAAGCATCCATTGAAACAAACTTTGGATGTGTTAATTGTAGACCGCTACTGTAAAAGTGGATTCAATCATCGCTGGTATGGTCATGTAGGCATTGTCTTGTTCAGTATCCCAACGAAACTTGTTATTTTGGCGCGGCAACCTCCGCAAGGGCTGGAAATATTCGCAGAATTTAGTGGATGTCGAAGGTAATAAGAACACAAACCCACGAGAGCTTTCATCTGTGTAACATTGCATTATTTTGGACATTCGAGAAAGTCCTTGGGATACTGCACATTAGGCGTAATAACCGATGTAGCAATAAATTGCCCAATAAACCCTACCTCCGTTACAGCGGACTGGTATTTGCTGGTATTCAGGCGGCGATTCCGTTCATTCAGCCTATGCAGCACGTTATGAATATTTTTCTTATTTTCGGTGGGGTTGCTACCAAAGAAACAAATGTCGTTCATATGCACAACACATCCTTTGAGAGCGGATAGCGACAGCGCAATAAATTTTTGCCAAGCTGCTGAGGCACTACTAATGCCAATTGGTAGTACTGTATTGATACAAACCGTCTTGCATGAGGAAAGCAGTCAAAGGTCGACAATCTGCCGTCAGTGAATTGTGGCATTACATACTGTGTATAACCAGCTTTGGGGAAAGTTTGGCGTTTGAAATCCTAACCATCAACTCGTCGACAAGATGCGGAGGGAATTTGTCCACAAGTAGATATCGATTAAGCGCACGATGGTCGGTGCATACACGAAGAGAGCCATGTTCCTTTTGAACGTCAGCTAGAGGGTGAAACCCTTCGGGACACTGTATGGGTGCTATCTAGTCTTCAGTGTCTATTTTATCAAAGCTTGTGACAAATCCTCTCGCTTGGTCAGGGTGTATGGCTAGGTTGTGAACTACTGTACTTTTGCATGCCGCGCTCAAATGAATGCAATGCATTACCTTTAGGAGATAAGAAATGGAGATTTAGGCCATAGCCATCCGGCTGACGCACGGTGATACATTCATTTATCCACGGCTTGATATTCCAACGGATGCTTACTATCAGATTCAGAAACGTAAACAGCAACTGTAATCTTCCTGCTATTCTCAAAAAACATTGAAACCGTAGCAAAACCGAGTAAGTGAACATCGCCATGTGAGAAGATGATAAATGTGTAAGCAGATGGATGCACAGTTAACTGACCCAAATGCTGTTAGTGAACACTATATGGCACAACGGTGATTGGTGACGCAGAATCTAGTTCCATGTGTAGAAATTTGTCTTGTTTCTAACCTCCAAACACACAAAATGAATATCTGGCGAAGGCACCTTGACTTATTGTGTGGGAGACGAAACAGTGTTTTCGCGTTCACTAAAGCCATATATGGATTTTGCAGTGGTGACTAAAGAAGCTGTAAATCCATCTGTGCAAATTTGTTGTATCCCGAAAAACAGCAGAGCAGAGCAACACCGGAACATATGTATAGAAACTGTTTGCACACAAGCCCGTCACAAACAATTCCGAAGGCGTTGCATTTGCAACCAATCTAGTGCAAGCGCACATTGCTGGGCCAATTAGTGCTAACTTGTAGGTCGTGTGGTATAAGCGAATCAGTAGCAAAGCAACGCACATTATTGGAACACGAAAGAAGTGTATGTCAAAACTTAGGAAAAATTATATTACTAATATAATGGGCATAAATTCCACGCATACAGCAAACAAATCTGACCTCGACACAAATATCTCAACTTGTATCTAAACATAGTGGTGGGCAATTGAATTAACCGTCTCGAACCAGAAAGAATGGGGAGGTACTCACCGACACTGGAAAGGCGATTTTGTTAAAGTTTTTTAGATTAGCATTAATATGTAATCAATTTTATTACTGAACAGACCACAGCAAGAGGGATATGCCAAAGGAAATTGGAATTCTTTATATTTGTATGCCTCAAGCTGAGATTTATTTGGCTTGTAGGAAAGATTTGATTAGGTTTTGAAGGGTTTAGGTGAGATGGAATGACAATTGCTGATTTTGTTGCAAGCCCTTTATAAGCTAGGAATGGACGCAAGAAACCAACCATGCGACACGGGTTAGAGACGCGTGTTCATTCTGCAATAGATATTGTTGAAAACGGTCTGACTGACTCCTTATCCACTACATGCTTTTCTGCGCAAACCACGATATTTGGCGTTGTCAGTTCCTCATGGTGGTGCGTGTTGCTACGGCTCGAACGTGATCGTGGATATCATCAGATAGTGGAAACTAATATCATATTAAAATGTCTAGCAAATCGAAGTCAATTAGGCCATCAACGCACAGTCGGAAGTGAGCGAATGTCACTCAATAGGTATAATCATGCTCTGTCTCTATTTCACTCCTGTCTAGCAAGTCTTCCATTTGCATTGTTCATATAGTGGAAGCCGCTACAAGGTCGTCCTTAGAAACAAATGATTTGCTTGTAAGTGCCTGACACCACGCTTTTCACCTCGTAGATCACATTATGAAAACTTGTTCGCAAGCGCAGTTTTCGCATAAAAAGATGAGATCCGTAGCGTGCACTAGACAGATATCTGGAATATAAAGATGGATTGCACCTAACTTGAAGTACACCAGGAAACTCACGTCTAATTTTTGAAGCATTGCGCTTTGACCCAAGCGTCGTTTGCTAAAATAGAGAATAAGAGAATATCTTAGAGTGCGGATGAGATTGCTGACGATTTCGTCTGAGTGAATATTCTGTATGGAGGTAGCTCAAAATGAAACGGCACAAAGTTGCCCGTAAAAATTCATCTTATTTGTTGAACGTACTTCTAATACCGATATCAAAATCCCTTTGACAACTTCATTTCACCAAACTTCAGTAACCTCCAGCAGTGGTCGTCACACAACTCATTAGGGGTTTGCCTTATCTGCCGCATACGGCAGAGCCAATCAGCGAAACGCTCTGATGGTCCGAGATACTTATTTTTTTACGTCGCTCCTACCACAATGCAGTCCCTATCTACTCGCATCCATTAAACCATACCCAGCGTCACTTAAACCAGCCAAGATGGCACCGAGTAATATCATGCAATAATACCTTCCCACATGACTCAATGAAAGCTTAACGGCAGCAACCCATTATATAGAAACGCTGCCCGGTTATCCAGCGTCGATAAATGTTTACACACAGTGAAATAGGTCAGCACACTGCACTCGCACACATCTTGGACACCATGGCATTGATGTGTGCAATGTGACCGAATCTACGATCAATCTCCCTAACGGCCAGCGCCCAGCCTGCCTCTCGCATGCATCCGAAGACACAGAAGCATCAATTACAGGTCGAACTGTGGTAGACATCGTCCCATTCATTGCTCTGGATCTCGGAGGCATATCCGCTAAGCGCAGAACGTCAGAGGGGCTGGTCATGCTTGACACTGCTGTCTGTTCAGTGTCGTTCCTGTATGGTGGGGGTTCTAATCCTATAATACAGCTGCGCGTTATCTGGTGGTTGGCAAAGAACATTTGCTTGCCCGTTAGAGTCTTCGTTGACCTCAAAACGTAAACGGTGTAAGTCAAGTGTCCTACATGCTAGGGAGAATGCCGCCTCGATGATCGTTTGTGTGTACCGTTGTGCATAGTTAAGTGTACCCCTGAGACAGCCAACCCTTGACCTGGAAGATAGAAACGAATACGTTCACTGAAAGACTAATTCGGGTTTCTGTCTATCCCCTTTGTGAATGTGGACATCGATATCAGACACATCAGTGGTTCATTGCATTCTTATGTTGATTTTATCAACAAGTCCGCAGCGTTTTCGCATTCAGCTTCTTGTTTCCACAAAATAACAAGGCTAACTGACTGCTAACATTTGCGTGTTCCTACAGGATGATTAACAACATAGCTATAAGCATTATTAGTACTGTTCTTATTGATCACATGGCGACGTAAACATACGGAGCTTGATCCACCTCATATGCGTGTGCGGGTCTTAGGTGATTGGCTGGAATGATCTGAGTAGGCAAACGGTAATTGGCACTTATTCATCCTGACATTTAATCACAGAAATTCATGCTATCGGTCGAATTGCGTCCTCCTCCAACTAACAAAACGACATTCAATGCATATGCAACTGTAACAAAGCCTGATCATTTAGCATTCGCCAGCGTAAACCTGGGGCACTAGAAAAGGTTAAGTTGACGGACTCTACAGATTCCACGACAAGCAGCACAATAAGCATGTACCTGCAGCTGTTGTTTCAGGGC
Organism: Dicrocoelium dendriticum; assembly: GCA_944474145.2. NCBI lineage: Eukaryota > Metazoa > Platyhelminthes > Trematoda > Plagiorchiida > Dicrocoeliidae > Dicrocoelium > Dicrocoelium dendriticum. The sequence goes on along the minus strand of CALYDF020002644.1, from coordinate 99,292 downwards.
ACATTCTTTGAAAGGAAATTGTTGAACACAAAAGTACGGATTGCGGACCCAGATCCACGAAACTTACGCTGCTATCGAATTTTAGGAAATAGGGCCACGATCAGTGAGGTCAGTACATTCATCGTTAATTTTTGGGTTCCTGCTGGGATGAAAACGTTACAGTTAGCGTGGCTTGTGAAAAGAATCTAAAAGTAAATGGTGTTACATGAGAAGCAAATGGGCGATGATATTTAAAGTATGCTGTGGGTGCTCAGTAGCGCAAGTGATTTACACACAATTACTGCATATCATTTGCCTTGTGAATGGAATCAATGTAGACAACAGGCATGTTCACTGGCAAACTACCAGCACCAACATCCTCACAACGTCTCACAAAAACGTCATTCGATGTTGGGCAAAACTTGTCTCACTCGAGTTCACATTTGACTCACTAAAGTTTGGCATCGGTAGAGAACTGGATGTTTGGTTTCAAACAAATATGCTTGCAGATGAATTGCGGAGATACCGCACACTGATCATGTGTGGTGTGAAATTGATTCCTAGCGACTGTTACTATAAACTCGGACCACACATAGGGAACCTCATCTTAACCGCAGTTTCGATTGCAGTAGGAGTGCAAACTATTGCTGAATCTCAACGGGAATTTCCGCATGTGTAATGTCTGTAGCGAGTATTTCGCGTTCGCCCAATTTGCACTCTGCTTGAATTGTTGCTGGAGCGGTATGATTTTCACATGTAGACGTTGCTCTCAGCCACTTCCGCATATACGTTGCTCAACATTCATTTGATTTCAGTTCAAATGTGGTGATACCCACACTGCATGGGTTTGGTCATGCGGTGAGTTTCTGCAACTCGCGTTCAACACAGATTATTGATCGGCATCGTTTTAGCTACGGAGAGTGCATCTGATTCAGAAGCCTCCAAGTGCAATACCTATTTATTGCTCGATGTTATCAGGTTGATCCGATGATCGCTCATACTTCCGTACAACGTGTGTTTTAACATTTTGGTTTTTTCAATTGTTTGCGTAACTTTCGTTTTGAAGTTTTTAACTTAGCAATCTGACTGGGGCACAATATCGTATCGTGTGTCTTTACATTTTGCTGTGCAACTGATTTAGCCGTCCCGAAGTGGGAAGTATGTGGCATTTGGATAGCTGCGCTTTTTGGTCGATGTTGATGGAGGTAACTATTTTAGAATTAGCAGCTACTGAATCTTATCACTGAACAGACCGCTGCGATCTGTGTCCTCTAATATAACTGGTACTGGTTTCTGGTTGCAAATCCCCAGCTAACATTCTTCCGATTTCTGTATATACGTATGTTTGTTATACTACGTATGTGATAAAATTTGAACGGTGCAGCATAAAGTGAACTTTTCTATTTCATGTAAGACTAGCGCATTCATTTAAACTCCTTCCTTAATAGTGCGGCAGATCATCATTATGTTACGGAACTCAAAACTCCCTCGGAGACCACCATTAGTTAAACAAAATTGCAATTATTTGCTATTTATATAAATAGGTAAATGCAAAGCTAACGTACATAAACAATTTCTGCTCAGTTCTGAGCTTCTTTTTCCTTTCGTGGTTCACAAGAATATTGAAATGCACCATATTTTGACGTAATAAGCAATACGCGAAGCTAAGGTCTAGAACGGGATTCTTAGTCTTTATATTGTGTCAAACAATATCCCTTAATGGGAATTCGCCGTACCGCAATGTTTAGATTTCACAATTGCTTTCGTCGGGTGTAGTTTGTTATGGGGCTGTTATGTACGAATATGTAAATGAAAAACGCTGCACAGCTTTACACTTGAAATGTACATAAAAGTGGCAAGTAGATATGACAGCTGGGGATGGTACAAGGCCGTGTATGGCATCGAATAAGAAGACAAAGACCATTTGATGAGCGCAAAGCAGGCTGCATATTAACAGCTAACGAATTTGTCGATAATGATTATTTAGAGCAGGATGCCGATTGCACTGACACAGAAATTTTCATAGATCTGGAGGGAAATTATGGGGTGCAGCGCCATCAACACGATAACTGTCTCATGTCATGAAAAACCAACCTAACTAACATTGCGCCAGTTAAGTAGTGAAGCAGAGACCGACTAGAACGAAACAGAATTTGCAAAGATTCCTTCTGTATTTTGATACATGAATGCGACACTACTTCCACTGAGATCGAGTGGAAATCCGATGAAATGTTACCGGCAGTGTCGGCGATACATTTTCGAACGGTTGGGTATCGGGCGGCAAGCAAGCAAGAAGACTTGGAATCGGAATCTTATATTGGAGAGAATTCGCCCAGTAGGAATCAAAGCAACTTTCATTGCCTTGATTTATTGAAAAGAGTGGATCCTGCACATTAATTAAGCCAACTGGTTTCGGAATGGTGCTTAAATTGAGGAAGGATACAGACAGTCTTTAGGAACAAACAGGAAACCTGTTGAATTTACGGAAGCCGGCGCATCGGAGTATTTATTTGTGCAAAGCGTTAGCGTAACAGTGGGATAACAGAAAAACGGTATATCGGGGAACAGCAACAACGCAAGATGTTTTCGGGAACTGTGATACACAGTAGACACGGAAAAGAACTGTGGATAAAGTGATGGCCGATGAGTGGAATGTACAGTAATGCTCGATCAATTCGTCTGGTGCAATCATGAGTTGGTTAATGTTGGTGACACTGAGAGACACTAGGTTCGGTTGCATTGGAGGATTGCGATTGTTTATGACAGGAGAGAACAGGGAATAACGTTTTCACTAGAATGTGTAGGGAACTCACTGGGGCCAAGTGTTCAGATAGAAGGAAAAGAGTACAAATACCAACATACTGGCGGCATCCGGTTCCGGAGTTTCCTGTCAATATGGCCTCCATAAGAAAGCTACAGGATAAATGCGTCTACAGAGGGACCATGGGTGGTTTGCGTTGCACAACTCATAGCTCCATCCACACACGCCCTATCCTGTATAAACCCGAAGGAATAAGACCGGGAGGCATGCACATTGGAGCCAGCTTTCAGCAACGTGGCCTGTCCACACTCTTTCATAGCGAATTATAAGTTCTCTGTATTGGGGAATCGAGCGCACGCAAGACGGTGGCTGGACCTTAGTCAGCTCCACATTGGATGGAACTACTCTTCCAGCCTAGCATGGCCAAAGGCAAAGAGAACACCTTTCTCCCTAGAAACGAGTCACTGTCTCCTGGAGCCAGTAATGGAAATAGAGGGTGCTGGACAGGTAGACACCTTGGCAATAGGCACATCAAGCGCAGCCACACTGGGTTGTCAAACAACAATCACTTGAAATGGCAATGTCAAATCATAGTTATCGAATAAAGCAAAAGCATTAACCGACAGCTTTTCGCTTACTCAGCAGATGAAATAAATTATGTATCAACAAGTCCGTGGTAATATAAATATGTAAAAAAATGATATCTGTAAAAATACTTCAACCGTGATTACATTGTTGAATTATCTAACAATCTGCTTAAGCGACAATTGTAAAGAAAAAGAAGCGTATTCAGGCATACATCTACATGATATAACAAAGTAAACTTTACCAAAATATAGCAAACTGATCACCTGAGATATCCGGATACAAAACCGTAGTATGCCCCATTGTTGGTAGGTCGTCCAAAACCTTGCGCTACGCTAGTGCCAAACTAGCAATATGATCGCTAATAGGGTGTCGCATTACCTTGTTCGCAGATCCCACTCTCAGCTTGTGCCCTTCGCAAGGGATGCTTTACATACATGGTAATCCACTTAGGCACGCTGAACCCTCCACAAGGTCGCACCATATGTTTGGACAACATTTTGTCCTAAACTGCGTGTGGAACTAGCTTCAGATTAGGCATCGGTACTGGATGGAGGCTAGAACGCCCAAGCGTCCCCATCACACACCATCAACTCATACATGCATGCAAGGTTTACTACATCTACCGTCTGAAACTGTTTGCAAATAAATGCGTTAAACGTCATATGCAACTGGTGTGTGTTTGCAAAATTGATTTCGTTTTGTTATTGGGGTTTGAAAGTGGGTCGTTGATGATAAAAGCGTTGTTGAACGATCCACGACAACACGAGGTGCAAGACAGCAAGTCAGCGTCTGGTAAACGATCTTAAATTAATAAATGCCTTCAATTCTTCACAAGGCGCCACTTTTAAGAGGGTAGAAAGGCATTTCTATGCTCTGGCTGCCGTATTAAGGAAGTTTTCACCGCTCACACATGTTAACTAGAGGACAAAGGCTGCCGGTGGAAGAACGTTTTGCACAAGTTGTGTCGTGGATGTGGTACCAGGGGTTGGGCAATTCAGGGGTGTAGAGGCTGGGATGGGAGAAACTTCGAGGAGAAGCTAAGGTGAATGGAGATAAGAGGTAGGTAAATTTGCTCGTGAGCAGTAAGCGAGGCGGTCGAGATATCCGGCTTGGCATCAGATGTGCAATGGCAGCCACTTGGACATCGTCAGTTTAGATAATGTAGCTGTCTTTTACTGGCTGCAATCGTCCGAGTGAATGATGACTTTGCAGCCTGGGAAGGATTTGTTTCCAGGAGACAATTGTCAAATACAACTCCGTTGTACGTTGTACATGTTATTAGTCTTCATCTTCTGTACAATGAGTGGAGGTAGTTGCAGCCCGATATGCCTTCATATCGTCGTAGTCGGTATGGTGTATCCAACGATAATGAGTTATTGGAGCCCCAGCTGATGTGAAGCGACGAGCGCAAATTTGACATGTTGTTAACTTCGCATCTCCAAGATGTTGGTCCTTGGGATGTCTCAGATGTATCCCCCAAGACGAGAATGACCAGCTATTTGTAGCAATTTTGCATGGCAGATGTTACAGGTGTGGAGACTTTGTTGGGAATTCGCTGTAGGAGATGACCTAGGCGGGGTAGAAAAGAGGTGCTTCGACGCCGGATCGGAGGTGTGAAATATATGCGACGTGGATGGTAACATGTCTGTAAAGCTACATATGTCGCTGGTTGACTAAGAGGAGCGTCTCTCCATAGTGCTTATGCTACGTTCTAGAACACAGATAAGCTTAGGATATGACAATGGCTGGAGAGTTGAAACGGTTGGAGATCAACAAGCGAGCAATAAAAAGGGATACAGCAAAGGAAAACAACAACAGCGTACTTAATTGAACGGAGGCACAACAACGGATGACTTGTTATAAATACAAAAAATAGCGAAGTTAGAAGAGATAAGGAATTTTCCTCCTGACGGAATATATACACTTAGGATAAAACCAAAGCTACGCGTGTCACAAAAAGAAGAAAATGGTGACTGGTAAACAAAAAGTTTCATACTATCAAACTCAATCTGAAGACGCCAATAACCTATTAGTATAACATCGGTAGCTTGCTAACGTTGTTCAATACGCATAGTAAGATCGATAGACTGACCACAATGGCCTCGCAATCAACCGTCAGCTGTCGGTGCAGTGAAACAGCATATTTATGACTACCGAACTATAATTACTAAACAAACGGAAACCCATTTGTAATAAAATAAACTTAAGGGTTATTAAGAAGTGAAAAAGCATATATTTATAAATAATGGATGTCAAATGAACAACAGATGAAGGGTAAATAATAAACGCGTAATAAGGACATATAAATATAATTCTAGCTGAATCATGCGAGTAGCACTGCCTACAGGAGAAACTTATCTTAGGAGGCTTATCCGGAATAAAAGCGCACAAGAATAAAAACTACGAGGAAGTCCCTATAACTTTAAAGCTGAAATATTACTCAATGAACAATGACTTATCACGGGATAAAAGCAAGTGCTTGACACCTCCCGTAAGATGGTTGCAGTGAATATGATGGAATCAAAATATGTCTGGGTCATCTACCGAACGTCTGCCGAGATGAACACTTTAATAATTAACATCAGAGTAAAATGCAAAAATACAATTATCAAGCGTAAACGTTCAGAAGGACACTGGGGTGCAGTGATCGTTGAGGTAAGGAGTGAGAAAAGTAAACTATGGTTGCTCACCTAGGTCCATTTGATACATAACTCCTGTTGAAAAGCACGCTTGGCGTAATCCACAATAGAGGAGTTTAGGTAACAAAATGCTGGGAGCTAAGAGCAACATCTAATCGTTTTTTGAAAATGTCCAAGGAAGGAGAGGTTACTACTGAGTCTGGGAGTGCGTTCCAGGGTTGGCAAACCCAAAGGGAAAAGTAATTCCGTCGACACTCTAGACGGCAATATTGTTCCTTCAACTTTAAGCAGTTACCCCTTAGCTGCGTGTTGTGGCTAAGTTTCAGTACATGGCGGCATACGTGGTTGGGGTCACTCAATATTTGATACTCTAATATATCCCCGCGCAGTCTTCGATAGCGCCCGCTGAAAATTCCCAGCAACTTCAGCCTTCGGTGGTAAGAGTGATAGCGCAGGCCCTTTATATTTTTTGTTGCTCTCCGTTGTGGTGCCGCTATCGCTTCTAGGTCACGCTTCAACCAAGGTTGCCAAACTGGGATAGCGTATTCAACATACGGGCGTACGTTGGGAATTACGCATCACTGGGAAGATTGATAGGTCAAATCTCCCGAATGCTCTTCGCAGCATGCCGACATGCTGGTTGCCTCTTTTTCGCAGCTACCTCTACCTGTTTTGAACAGTTTTGGTCGCTCTGTACGATCACACCTAGGTCACGTTCCTGGGAGCTATTCTGCAATCCGTTTGTCCCAAGTATATAGGTGTAGTTATGTCTATGGCGTAATTGTACAACGTGACATTTGTCTACGTTGAAAGGTAGGGCATTTCGAGCTGACCAGTTTGACACTGTTAAGATCGCACTGGGGCCGTTCATGGTCATCCGGTTCTCTGATCCATCGCCATATCTTGATAGCATCAGCGGGAAATAGGAAACCGGAAGCAATTGTTCTCGTCAAATCGTTAATGAACACCAGAAATAGACGAGATCCAAGAACCGAGCCTTGTGGTACTCCACACGCAACATTGATTGCATCGGAAAATGATTCTCGGACTCCCACCACTAACCGTCGTTTTTGCAGAAAATTACCAGTCCAACTGAGGATCGGGTCGCCAGTGCCGTAATTCCGAAGCTTCTGAGGGAGAACGCGATGGTCTAAGCGATTAACCGCTTTCGAAAAGTCCACCTAAATGACGTCCACTCCTGCTCCATCATCAACAGCTTCAGTCCAGCAATTACGTGCAATTAATAGGTTAGTATTACCCGAATGCTTTTGACGAAAGCCATGTTGCTCTGGGGATAGGAAAATGTGGCTTTCAAGTTATTGCATCAACGCATCTACGATGATTGATTCTATCACTTTGGATAGTACGTGAAGTAGTGTTGGACGGTAGTTCGCAGGATAAGTGCGGCTACTTCCTTTATGGAAAGGAGTGGTGACCCGTCGATTCCACACTGATGGAATACAGCTCTCTTCTAAACATCGCTGATAAAAAACAGCCAGTGGTTCTGCTAGATCAATAGCTACCGCCTGCAGAGCCTTTGGTCGGATGTTGTAAGCTCCGGGAGAACTGTGGATACGCAAGGATAACAACTTCTTCAACACAGCTTCCGCAGTGAAGGGGATGTTTTCTAAACCAGATGATGGAGTATTAGAAATGAGGAGAATGTTTGTGCTCGTTACCTGATGGAATGTTTGGGAGTTATGAAGCCGTAGGAGGTCAGCTGCTTCCATTGCTGATCGCGTGCACCCATCAGCCGTGACTAGCGCTGGAACCCCCCGCTTCACCTTTCGAAGACCGTTAACGTGCCTGTACATTAGACTGCGGTTAGGGCAGAATCGCTTCATTAACTTCTGCTGATGAGTGACCTTGTCTTCGCGGATCAGTTTTACACAGAAGTTACCTTGTGTTACGTATGCAGTCCAGGTTTCGGCATTCGGGCAATCCTGGTGATCTCGCCATGCCGAATCCCTCCGGGACATACATTTACGTGTTCTGCTCCTCAGAAATGACTTACGCTTGCTTTTGGGTTGGAAGGACTTCTGTTCTAATGCGTGCGCTACCAGTGTGCTAAACGTCCTTGTAAATGTTCCACAGGTGGCATCTGGGGGGCATTCGGTTAAGAAAGTCCAAGATGTATGCTTAACAAGCTTAGACAACACATTGTGGTGCTTGATGTCATGCAATTCATCCTCCTCGTTTTCAAGGTACTCCGCATAGCACATATAGTCAAAGAGTAGAGTAACATGATCACTACGACTCAGTGGTGTGCTTGTAACTATCCCGTCAACCATGAGTTCTTCGCTAGTTAGCACAAGATCCAGTATCGACGACTTGTTAACAGTTCGAAATCTGGTGGGAGAGGTTACGTGGTTGTAAAGAGGGTGGCTAGCAATTAGTTCTTGCAAGCACGCTTTAAACTGCATACCGTCGGTTGCCGGCGTCTCCATATCATACACGTTAAAGTCTCCCGCGATAAGAATGTGGGTGTAGGACTTATTCAAAGCAAACTGAAAAACGTGGTTCAGTTTGGAGTCCATTACCGAGGTGGAGTGGGGTAGGCGATAAATCACAGCTAGTAGAAATATGTCCTTGTTTCGCGACCATCGGCGGCACCAAAGCGAATCGGAGCTCGGATTTCCTGGTGATCGATTACTTCACATCGGAGCTTTGTATTATAATAAAGAATCACACCGCCACCCCTTCCGGTCCTATCCGTCCGAAGCGGCGACATACCGGGTAAATTGATCTCAGAATCGGTTATCTCGAGGTTTAACCATGTCTCTGTAATCATGACGAGGTCCCGCGGTTGTGAGGCATGAAGTTCTCTAAGTTCGGCCAACTTGCTTAGAAGGCCTTTGGCGCTAGTGTATATGCAAGATAGGACTTTTGTTATTAGGAGTGCGTTGATGGATGTCAACTTTGTGTTAGTTTTTAAGCCGGCGGTTAGGTGGCCGTCCATTAATCGATTTTTGTTTTATGTATTTCAGTCGTGTTGCATGGCATTATTGAGCGTTCTTCAACAGTTGTTTCGCCCGTGCTGCGCTCGGTCCTCTTGTGTGCCGTGGGCGCTGTTATGTCGGTCTCTCCGCAGGACTGTGCAAATAAAGAATTTGTTGCGTTTGCAAGTTCCAATGAATTGCTTCCGACTTTTGGTCGTTCACCTACTGCCTTTAGCCGGATCTCTGTTGGCAACCTAGCTCGAAGCTTTAACCAGCTATCTAACAGAACTTGCGTTATTCCATTGGAGTGTAGTATTACTTTCAATAGCCTTGGACCGCAGCCCTTGTAGTTAGGTCATGACGGAACTCTTGTCAGGGATTTGGCAATAGCATTGTCAACAGAGAGTGCTTCACGGATCTAGCACCACTGCTCTTGGTCATGTGTTCGTGCATCGTTATCAGAAGAATGCAGAAGTTCAGGAACACCATGAACAAATATTGTTTCCTTGCTATCCCTATTAGCAATGCCGCGTTGCTCAACTGCTTCTTTTGGGGAATCTTTCCAAGATAGATCAGGTAATATGCGCACTACGCTCGGTGAGTTGCGACGAACTGATGAGAGCAGGACAGCCTCTGTCTCGTTTGCTGAGTTTAGTGTTACTCAAAGAATTCGAGGTTCACCAGAGTGCACTGAGGTCGTGTGACGCACTACTCGCTGCAGCATTGCAGGATCAACCCGGATGCCAATCGCCTCGCAGATGGAACTCCACTGGTTGAGATCGTCTTGCAACTTCCCTTTTATTGTTCCAGAATTGGATTCGGGAAGAATGGTGCACATAAGAGTTAACGCAGCATGGTTTTGTTTATCAAGTGTTAGCTTTATACTTTTTGTCGGCAATTCGGGTTGTTTAGAGGGCACCACTGGATTTGAGGGTGAAAGCTGCTTTGCGCCACGCGTGCTCGGTACTGAAGATGGACCTATGTGTGTCCCTCCCGGTGTGTTTGTCGAGACAGTCGATGCGTACGTTACCTGCGTGTTATCTGCACCGGATTTCCTTCGGCCCTGAGCTGTTGGTGTCATGGCTGGATATCCAAGTGAAGCGTCTATGGTTGGAAAAGTGGAAGCAGACATGTTTGAGGCTTGCCCAATTATGGGATTGAGAGGACCCAGTGTATTTGGAGTCACAGATGCTGCAGGGCGGTTGGAGCGTCCAGCTCTTTTCTTCGGTTTAGGCTCAAAGCTTACTTTGGCTGGGTGATGTATATTTGTGGCCATATTTATCTCCGTGGGAGCGATCTTAGTATTTACAAATTGCGCGATTATTTCAGTCATCCTGTCGCCTTTTTTCATGAGCAAAGATAAACAGTTGACAACCGGAATGACGTGACATGTTGGGCAATACCAAACTGTGTTCTCAACTTGGTTTGTCTGTCTCACTTCTTGGACGGATTTGCCTGCACATTGTGGGCAGTACGATCTAATGCAGCTAGAAAAGGTAATATTGATCATAAAGACTTTACTTCAATTGTCTGTGCAACATAGGCGACGTTGAACCATTGGAATGCCAGTCGTCCTCTTATTGTTTACAGCAAGGCCTATCTAAGCGCTCACCTTGTTGAGTGTACTATGCGCTAGGGGTGACGCACGAATAGGTCAGAACAGGCACACGAATAGATAGTTGTTCAACCGCACCAACGTCAGGCGGTAGAGGCAGATGGAGGTCGTAACGCACAGACTGTCGGGCTCAGCGATCAATCGACTTGTAGTGGTACACACACACACCCACAAAAGGCGGCAGTGGGTGTTAATCTGCCTGCCTTAAGCGACAATGCACGTAGAGCGGTGATAAGCGTTCCTAGAGCTGCTCCGTTGATGAGCTGAGCAAAAAGGCCGTACCTTTGTTATGGTGCAACTTGTAGGGATATTTGCCACGTAGTTTGGGAGCCCTCCACTTCTTCTTCCGAATGAGAGCAAAATCTTTTCCGAAAGGCCGGTTTGATGTAGTTACACAAGTGGAATTCGGCGAAGAATATGCCGAAAACCGGGAACTGGAGTAAGAGTATAATCCACACAGGTTAGATCCAAGAGTTGGGAAGCACTGAGTAGAGCTCGTCGAACTGGTTCGAACGAGCGCAGCCACAATATTGTGTGGGGAGAATTGGACTGGCCACAGAGGGCAAAGCGAGAGCCGAGTTAAAGTGCGGCAGCACGGTAGGGTGTCACACTGATCCAATGGAAGAGCACGATTAACTTCATAAAATGAATAAAAAATGAAGGGTAATAGTGGCCCGAACTCCACGGCAAAGCCTATCAGTCAAACTCACGATCCGTGTTAGACGGTTAAAACAGTTTTGCACAATTTTCAAAAAACCGTAAGGGTTAATTCCAAGCATTTCAAACGAGTTATGGAGCACACAAAGATGAATTGAATGGTGTATAATAAGCGAAGATTCATGAAGACTTGATGTAGAAAAGACAACGACAAGTTAAGAGCCTCGGTTTTGCGTTACCTTCTCGGCAAACAATCCGTGGCATATCGCTTGCTTGCATTGCCCTATCATAATGCTAGCTCACGGGCATCCTTCAGCTCAGAACGAAACTCTTCTTAAATACACACACGTTGCACCAAGTGCTGCAGTGCAGTCACAAACGCGGGTCCGCCATGTTTCAATACCTCAAGCGGGATCCTGTTGGCACCGGCACATTCGCCGTCTCGCAGCTGAGCAAGGGCTGTCTGCGTCTCATCGACTCAGCGTGTCTGCCAAACTAACCTTCATATTGTGCTACTTCAGCAAGTTTAATTTAGACCCGCCAACTCCAGAACGATTGTTCAAGAGACGACTAAGTGACTTCGCCAGATCTGCATTATGACTGCATTCTGTGTGCAGGCACTTCCTGAGCTACCATCCATCAGCGTCTTCAGCGGCTCCAACCTCGGTCTACACACTGACTGCAAGGAGTCAAATACCTACTTATGTTGGCAGCGTTCGGCCTAGCATTCCATCTGCTTCGTCTTCACCGTGCAACAAGCATTTTGAATGCGACGGAGCTCTCGAGTCAGTCGCCGTCGAATTTTGCTAAACTGACTCGTCTTCCCCAAGTCACTGGGGTCAGCCACATGTGCAACAAATGCTGCATTCTTCTCACCCATCGATGCACCAATCATCATATTTTTCTCATCAAACATATCGGACAGCTTACAGTCTGTGCTCCCGATGGTATCCTCGGCAGCAGCTGTCACCTGATCAGGAATGTGGTGTCACAGGTCGTACACTGTGGCTATGCAGTCCACATCACACAGACGTGCAGTCATCGCCTTCTCCAGCTCAATACGTTTCTCCACAGTACGGAATGAGAGAATCTTAAATTTACACCGGCTCACGATAGGTGTGTAATATATTGCTTTACGAAAAGGTATGCAGAGTTTGTTACGGGCCAATTTGTGATCAGTGGCACACTCAGCTCCAGGCAGTCCACGTGTCATGCGCAGTTTACGATTTTCACACTGACGTACGATGATATTGTTGAGCAGGTGAGCGTGACCACTCCGTGGCTGCGTCGAAGTCAATATATCACTCAGTTGCTGTATCATTCAGTGCAGACCGAGTGTTGGTGATCGTCAGCTCGGGAGTACAGCACAGTGAGAGCATTCTCTTACCGTTCGCATTTGATAAACCAATGCCATACGGACTGATGACATCTGTCCACAACTTGATGCGTCTCATCAAACGCGCGCGTTCAGATCACCCAGCAGAAATAGTCGGTCACGCCTCGGCACAGACCGTAATAGGAACTTCCGGATGCTGATAATGTTGCTTTCTAGCACGGTCCATCCACCGCAATCTAGACAAAAGGGCTGCGTATGAGAGTGTAACGTTATGTGTATTTCTGTATCAACCGATCAGCGGTAGTTGTTGATGCGTCTTGAAATAAAGATGTTCGCGCGTTCATGTGACTCACAGATCCGACACCACCCATGGCTTAGCGGCAAAGCTGCAGACGTCCGGAATACATGGATTCGGAGCCGGGCAGGGTCCGGACTCCGCACATCAGTGACGATCCCCAGAAGGTATAAACGGTCGTCTGTCGCTTTGTTGGGTAGGATGTCATGGAAAGTTTCATAAACGCATGAGCTTCCTCTTGTTGTTTTATACACCTTCAGATTAGAATTAGTTTAACGTCGAAATGCCGCAGGCCATGGCCAGTACAAGAAACGAGTCGCTCACTAGGCGATGGCCTGTTTCATCCATCGACACTGACGTGACCGAACTTGCTAGTTTTAGTTGTTCACTTGCTGAATTTGGTGTTCCACACTTACGCTTGCTACCAAATTTTTCAACTGCCACCGCGATTCTGATTTCAATTGGGTGCAACAAATTGACGACGCAGTGCTTCGAATAACTTTTGGCAATTTCGTTTACCGCACCACGGTCTTATTAGATTGGTTCTATGAACGGCTAAATACGCAGTAGTGAAGAAGGTGAGAAAGTCCTCCAATTACTATGTCAAGCTACACTTGCTAATAGCAGTCAAAACCAGGTTGATGATCCAGCGATAAACAAATATTAGGCCACCACCTCAAAAACCACAAATATACCATTTCTGTATGAGCCGAGAAATAGTGGAAAAATCGAAGGGTCGATTCGTTCGAGTGCATGGTTCAGGAGGCCCACGTGTCGGACGCCCCTCCTTTAGGCCGCCTCAGTCTGATTCAAACATCCAAGGTCAACCTGGATAAAACTCCCACATCCTTCTTCCCAGAGGACGTTTGCAGCTTTGGTTGCCGATTTTGTGAGAATGAACCAACTTGTGCCTCAGACGCAGCACTATACATTTTTCCAAACTGAATCGAAGTAGATTCTGGGCAACGCAGTTTAGCGGTTAAACACTGAAAGCAATACTTGTGGTGAAATGCAGTTCTGAAGAAAAGAGTGTCGTGTATCCTTGCGAACAACTTCACGACATGCTAATGCAGCGCCCAGACCTATGCTCATGAAATCATGAATTACAACATGGCGAAATCATGCCGATCGTTGGCTTTTGCCACCATTGTAATAAACGTAATTTTTCACAAACCAGCGCCATAATGTTCTGGGATCCCACTATTAATCCACAAACTTCTTAAGTGAGTAAACGACGAAAAGTTTGGTTGTACTTTATTTTAACCACACCTTTTACTGTTCCAAAGCAGCTATGTTTGTAGGTATATTTAGTCGTGCCTTCACTTGTATGCCTCCTTCTAGCGGGAATATGCCATTTATTTATTTATTTAAAACTTCAGTAGCGTAGCCATTGTACTGGCTAATAACGCAAGTGCTTTTTATAATTGCATTGAAGCAAGAAATGTAGATTTGTATCTTTGCAATATATTGTACGAGCAACATATGCAGAAACAAAGGGGGTAGGTTAAATGTCTCGGTTTGCCGTGCAAGAAATCTGGAAGCGTCTCGGTTTGGCCCATCAATAATCTGGCCACCTTACATGCACCGTACCTAACAGATGCATCACCACCGCTGAATCTCACAGTAGAGCATTAGACGTTGCCGTGAAATGCGCCTCAGGTGTTCCAGCAGCGTTGTGTGCAGTTCGCTCGCGGTATCTCATATACACACATATTCACAGTTATTGTGAATACATTTGTGAACACCGTTAGTCATCTTATCTACGAAAAGTGTGTCTTTCAGATACACCATTGTTGAACAGATCCCGAGTTTTATTCCTTGGTTAGTGCCGTCGGAAAGGAAAAGGTAGTTCCTTCTACCTATAATATCCTTATCGTCCCAATCCATTCCGCTGTATATCTTCAATGTGATTTCAGCATAAATTTGAAACGTGGCTTTCACTACCGGTTTCGGGTGTCCACTATCCAGGAATTACCTTACTGTCTACTTCCTCCTCTGTGCACATGGCCTTATCTGTGAAACACAGAGATCGGAATTGTAGTGCTGTATCCCATCTGTATCCGTCGGTTGACGATATATCGGTTCGGAAGCTAATCATTCTTGCAAACAGAGCACTCAAGTAATGGCGATGTGCTACTCTATGGTGGGCGATTTCCGATTCCTCACAAACTAGCTTTTCTTATCCAATTTTTGTTCAAAATGTGCCATCCACTTGATACCAACAACCTTTGGCCATTTACTGGCGTTTGCCAGTACTATGTACAACATAATGGACATTGGCGATCTAATGATAACATCATGTTCTCCAGTGCCTACTTCCGACTGAAACCCGAGCTAGAACAACATACCGCGCAATGTTACTGTCGGTTGTTTCAACCAACTTAATTTTCAGTCCCTCCCTAGGTTAATCTCTTCAGTCAAACGGTGTTTCACCCTACCGAATGCAACCGATACTGTCTCATTGTAGAGTAGATTTCATGTCTGGTCGTCTGCGCGTAACAGTGAGCACTATGAACGCAGATGGCCGCCCACTTCTGCGGTGTGTGTCTTGATGCCGCATAAGTGAGTAGGTGGAAGTTACAATACTTCCTCAACCGTCCATAGATTCCGCGTGCTAGTCCGCACCCATCCTACAGTGAATGAGCTCACGTGTTGTTTTGGCATCCACTGTGCATCACGTGGTTTGTTGGCTGAGCGCTGCACCAACCGATGCAGACGTTCTGAGTACACTTGTACTGAATTGCAATTGGTCAAGACGATGGATTCAACTTGATGTGGTTATGAATTTGGTTGAATATTCTTAGGGAGGAGCTTGATTCCGTTAAGGACTAGCTTGATTCCTAAAAGGTATGGTTATATTTAACACCTTGCTGGACCGAACGAAAATGATCATTTATCTTTGTCTTGTTCGCTTGACCATCTAATCGTTGGAGGCACATGGTTTCAGCAATTCACAACACGACAAACATCCTTTTGAGAGTGTAATTACCTTTAACCCTCGATGTCGTATTACCCCTCTTACCATCGCGTATTAATGGGATATATGCAGATCAAGTTCGAAACAGTAATGCTGCTGCACGCATACACTTGGATGTTTTGTAGCACAGGCAGACGAAATTCTTCTGACTTGGAAACATCCGGTGATATAGTCCGACAGCCTGCCAATATTTTTCAGCATCTAGCTGCCTTTCTCTCATACCAGCCGTAAATAATGTCTGCTATGTCAACGGAAACCTCACCTTAATTCAACAAATGCAGCGTAGAGCATTTCTCCGCTATTGCAGCAGTGTACGTCATTCGTCCCCGAATGAATGTCGGTACCTTCATTCGCTGCGACGTAATTAAGGTCAGCTTCAGAAGGTATGCCTTCCAAGCAAAATTTGCTCATGCAGGATATACACAAACTGTTTTACTGTGGTTGCACGAATGCGACAACAGATCTAATCGCAGTATGACGACCGAAAATCAATTTGTCTAGTCTGTCATGTTGAAAGTGAAACCTGCGTATTTTGAAATTGATATAGATTTTGCAGTTTCTTTGAAATGACCGGTTGAACTATCACGACAACCGTGGTACTTCTACGTAACATACATTTGTTATTTTACACGGGATCGAATGAAGACTAAGAGCTAGATGCAAGTAACCGGATTCATGAGTGTCACTGACTGCGCCACTGCATAACTATTTTGTTATTTCAATGCCCCCATCCAAGAAGACTTCACACAACAACCTGGCCAAGCTGTAGCTCATTTTTCCTTAACAGTACCTCACCGATTGGTGACTTCGATTTTAGCACAACTTGGTGCATGACATCGTATAGTACACACGCCGAACGGTGCGGTCAGAGAGCCAACGGCAATCGTATCCTAGCCAAAACAAAAAGTTTAAATTCAGTTTACACGGAAAAACACCAGAAGTCTTCATGTTAAAAACCAAGTGGCGGAACGCAGCATTGTTCATTCGCTGCTCCCAACGGGTTTGAGCATCGAGCATCAGGCACGGTCTATGGTTTAATATCTTCACTTGGAATTGGCCTTGTCTCAGCCCAACACAGTAATACGGATCCCATCGGAACGTTATACCCCTCGCCTTTTCAATGAAAGCCGGTAGTTATTAAGAGTCCCACACGGGCCAAGTTTATACGTGTGGGCTTAATCAACTTATTCTTACTCCGCTCTGGATAGTGTTCGAAAGACTTCTCTCTGTTGATGAACATGATTTCAGATTTGGCCTTCGTAAAGTTGCTCCTCATGATGAAAACATTTAAATATGGTGACACCTGATACTGTGATGTCACTGGGGTGGCATCTAAAGCTTCTAGGTCTAAGAGTGGATCGTAATCCCTCGTTAATTTGTGAAACACTCTCTTTGAATGAGGTGCTAGCGAAATCATTATCACGCCTACGTGCATCACCAGACTACAATCATATGGACCAAGAATACTGGATGTAGTGTTTCAGTCAAAAAAATCACGACACTATCGATGTAAAGCTGGCGCCTTGAAGGCTTCTATCTGGTCTTCGGCGGAAGACAGAGAGCGACATATTTGCCGACGAGCCAAACACGATGGGAATTACACCGGCACAATGTACTAGCCGTGTGTTTGCCGAGCCTATACAACTCAAAAATCAATAGACGCGACTACTTGCGCTGTGGGTAGGTTAGATTTTGGATCACATGTGAAGCCCATGAATCTGAAATCGGACCAGTCCCCATCACTCACTGAGAAACCATTAGTGGCTGATTAATCACTGTTCGGTGAAAATTCACGTCTGGATTCACAATCTCAGAACCACGGCTGAAATCCGACAACCTCAGATGCATGTACATTGAAGCCATGGAGCTCCTCAATAAACTAACCGAGGTCCTATTACGTCATCTCGCGAATTTTGGGGACCCAATTTTCTCCAAATTCACCTGTGTTTGACCCATAACATAGTGCAACCTACTCCAGTTCTACATGTCGAAGTGCAACATCGTGAGCATGCGCTACCTACTTACTCATAAATATTGACTTGTAAATCAGAAGTTGAAACCTGCTTCTCAGAAGATGGAACCAGGGAGGATCGTGCAAGACAATCTGGGATACTCGACACAGGATGGAAAAACATTGAAAAGAGGCAGGGAACATCTGGATTCTTACGAACGATTTTCGGAAATTTTCAGCCTTCCATATTTCCGCAAATGCTGTATGCCCAGGTGAGACTCTGCGCGAAGTATAGGATCCAGGCCTGGCGTGCCTGACGCAAGCGCGACGTCGCTGCGCTTGAAGCTCAACAAACTAGAGCAAGTAAACTCGTTAGCGGATTTTTGCATCCCCTACAACCGCAGACTGTAGTCCCTGTGATGGCACAGTGGTGAGTATCGACGTCAGCGAGGAGACTTCATCATGGTCTAAATAATACTGTCTAACCAAATTCACCCATAACGCTATCTGTTGCAGCTGAGTCAAAATACCAACCTGAGAACATCAGCTCAAACTGGCTACGCACTACATTCGAATTGATTGTCGGCGAAAAGTTTTCTCCCTCCGTGTGTCCCGTGTCCGGAACACCCATCCGACTCACGTCATCCGTGTCCCTACATTAACGATTTTCAAAAACCCCTTGATGACACGCTTGCCAACTCGCATTACGTGTTCTAGTCGGTTTCACTAGAAGGACGAAATAACGCAAACAAAACCATGTGCTAAACAGTCCGCTCATGAACGTGGCGTGCATAAATGTCCATTGTGCGTAGCATGGATGAATCTAATCGGGATCAAGGTATCATATCGACCAAATGAAGCAAAACACGAGTCAGCGTTTTACGGTGTTCTTATATTCTTAGGAAAATAAAACCTAGCAATACAGTGGCCATACAGTTCACTCATCAAGCAAACACATCTGACTGGGATACAATTATGTCCATGCGAACAGCACGACAGGCAATTTACCTCGCCCGAACCTGAAATAATGTGGCATCTGGTGACCTGCACGGGAAAGCCGAATTTTATCTAATTGACCAGATTAGAATGGCCAAGTAATCATTTTTATCATTGAGCAGAGCACGGCAAGAAGAGGATGCTAAACAAACAGCGAATCGTTGCCAATTTTTCTCTATCTGAATTCGGCTAACATCTTTTAAGCTGAAAGAGGGAACATGAATGTGAGACTTTGCAGGGTTCGGCAGTGTTTGACTGGCAATTACTGATTTCAATGCAGGCCCAGCACGAGCTATTAATTGGCCGCAATGAAATAACTCTGCGACACAGTTTCATGACACGAGTTGAGCTGAGACAGGTTTTACGGAAAACTGACTCATCTCTTCATCCACGACACATTCTGGTGCGCAATCCAGGGCAGTTGATGGAGCCAAGTCCTCTTGGTGGCGCGAGTTGCCACAGCTCGTAGCTGAACGTGATAACCATCAGACAGTAAAGACTAATAGCATGTTGAAACTGTCTAAAAAATATAAGTCATTTAACACGGCAACGCACAGCGCACGTGGCCTATTAATATTGTGTTGATCTGCCTATAATACAAACCCGTCTAGCAGGTCTCGTCTTGGTTGAGTGTTCAAATAGTGGACGCCTCTACAAGGTCGTCCATTGAAGCACTTGCATAGCTTGTACGTGTCTGACGCCGATGCGATCCACCTCGCAGGTCATATCATGAACGTTTGTTCACAAGCACATTTTCCAGATACCAAAGTTGCCGCATGCGTGTACTCGACAGACAATTGGAATATATTGATGAAAACAACCTAAATTGACCTACACCAGAAAACTGACCTTCAATTTTTGTGGCATTGAGCTTGTTGCCAATTCTTGTATGCTGCAAAGAGATTCAATAGGGAAGTACAGATGACTTGGATTGCGGATGGGTTGGCGGATGAAACTGCTCAAGTAAATATTCGGCATGGAGGCAGAAGACGGATCCAAAATTGCTCTATAACCTCACATTCCTATTCAGATATCTTTATTCTATGCTATTCTATGCCATGCTATTTATCTTTATTCTTCATCCACTCTATCTATCTTTATGGTTAATCTATGCTGTTCTGTGCTATCACAATTGCCGTTTCACGAAATCATTTCCTCAACCAACAACAATATCCCACCTCGGTCGTCGCATAGCTCAAAAAAGGTTACCTTATCTGCTGCTTAGGTTAGGGTAGAGAAGAGCAAACATGCTAATATTAGGGACAATTTCCATTATTTTTCACTTTTCATTCATAATTCACTCCCGACTCCCAATCCGACATCCAAAATTCCCGGCTTTATTAACTGCAGCAGTAATGTGGCCATGGCCGCATTCTGCAATGCTATCTTTCCACACAACCCAATGTAAGCTTATCGGCAGCAGTAAGTTATAAGGCCACGCTACCCGGTTTTCCAGCTGCCTGAAACGTTTACACTCTAAAGGAAACACGTCACCAAGACGCAATCGCAAACACGCAGGACACACTGGGTATTGACATGGGTTGTTTATCTGAAACTGGTATCAGTAACCCTAACGGTGGTGTCGAATCAAATGCGCCCGCGTATCCTCTCGCTATTGGTTGCATGCTTCCGGAGACAAAGATGCGGTAACTACGGGTCAAGCTGTGGTGGACTTCGATCTCAGCTCTATTATTGAGCCACTTTTGATATATTTGATTTCCCTGGGCATTCGTTTGTGTGCTGCTAGTTTGTCCTCATCAACCAAGGTTGATTCACGACGAAGTACAAGTCGAATTATGCATGTGATTGCACCTCATGCAGACAAGAAATACTGAACCCGCTAATACGCATTGTTACCAAATACGAGCCGCAAATGCAGGACAATTAGGATGTCATTTGTGACCGCTGCCGCATTACCCACCGGGTCACGACAGGCAAAGTTTGCTTGAGTACGACGTAACTTTCTCGGCAGGAATGCTGTGGCACTCGTAGGCTTATTCGTTAGGCTCCCAAGGTAGGATTGGGCTGGACACGTTTGACACTGATGTCCGTTTGATGTGGTTTCTGTATGTGGGGAGTTCTAAGTCGCTTATACGGATGCGCGTTATCTGATGGTTGACAGCAGCAAATCTGGCTGTTGTATGAACAGCTAGTTTACCTCTAGAAGTTAACGGTGTCTCAGTCGATCACTCCACATGCGAGTGTGATTTCTACCTCAATGTTTGTTCATTTCTACCATTGTGCCTAGTTGGGTTAACCCGTAAGGGAGCCAAACATTGACCGGGAAGAAGAAAGTGTATTACTTCGCTAAGTCTAATTCTGGTTGTAGTCTGTCTTCTACCTTTGAGGGGCACCTCGATATCAAGTAAATCAATGGATAAGTACACCCTTACCTACAACACTGTCAACAATCCGCAGCGATTTCGCATGCCCTCCCTTATTCCCAGGCAATAACAAAGGTAACCGATTGCTGTTTCTTGCGAATTTCTGCGGGACGATTGACGATATCGGTATATACATTACTGTTATTGTTCGCATTATTAATATGGCGTCCTAAGCCTATGGAACCTGATCCGTCTCACATTAGTGCACGGATCTTAGGTGATTGAGTGAAATGGACTGAGTAATCAACCTTCAGTTAAAAATGTTGCATTGAACAATATAGCTGGCAAATGCCTGCTACCCATCGCGCATTATAATTTTTGGAGTAGCGATACGATATTTCATTCATTTTAAACTCGCACTATAGGACAACATTTAGGGCGATGCTTCTATCTTGGCCACAACACATACATAGGTTACATTGGCAGAATATTATGAAGCTCAAAATTGAAGCACCATTAACCACTTTAATTCAAGCATTGCTCAGGCGAATATTTATTAAATTGAATGACATGGACCACAAGACAAGACTAACTCTGCTTCCAATTTGAGGAACATAGATGTTTCTCAGTGTATTCAATAGATTCACTGTAGCATTTTCGGTTGCTGTTGGGATGGAGAAGTCACATTTAGCTTTGGTTTGGCGAAATAATCCGAAGTAGATGGTGTTGCATTGAAACCAAATAAGCGATGATAGCATGTATTCCATGAATGCTCGGTGCCGCAATGAATTTGCACACAATTGCTGAATATCATCTGCCCTGTGAAGGGAATCTCTGCAGATTACAAACATTATCACTAGCTTCCTACCAAAACAACCAACCTCGCAACTTTTCGAAAGCTGTTACTCGATTTTGAGCTTACCCTGTCTCACTCGAGTTCACATTTGGCTCTCTGACATTCGGCATCAGTAGAAGACCAGAGAGTTGGTTCTAAACAAATATGCTCGCCGATGAATTGCGGAGATATCACCGACTGATCATGTGTGTGGTGAAATAGAATCTTGGCGACTGTTACCATAAGCTCGGATCACACATAGAGAACCTCATTGTAACCCCAATTCTGATTTCAAGCGAAGCGAGGATTATTGCAGGATGGCAGCGGGGATTCCTGCATGCGCTTTGTCTATAGCGAGTATTTAGAGCTTGTCCAGGCTGCACTCTGCTTACATTGTTGTAGGAGCGGTATGCGTTTCTGATGTAGACGGTGCTCATAACACCAACCGGAAATACGTAGGTCAACTATCATTTGCGTTCATCCCAAGCGAGGATGTACGCTCACTGCGTGGGTTTGGTCATGTGATTATTTTCTGTAACTTGCTTTTAACACAGTTATTTAAACGGCTTCGATTAACCTACTGCGATTGCACATAATTCAAACTCCTCTATCTGCTGTACGCATTTAATGCCCGGGGGTCTCAGATTGATCAGATGTGTACACAAACTTCCGCATAACAGAAGGGCTAGCAAATGGTGTTACCTTTTTGTGAGCTTATCATTTTAGAGTCTTTGTGTATTCTTAGGAAAATATAACAGCAATACATAGGGCATACAATTCACTCCTAAAACAAACAAACCTGACTGGGACACAAATGTGTCAGTACGAGCAACACGACAGCTAAGTTAACTGCCCGAAACTGAAAGAATGGGGCGTCTTTAGACCGGCATGGGAATGCGGATTTTGATAACGCTAATTAGTTTGCTGTAGTGATGTAATCTGTTTTATCACTAAGCTAACCACGGTAAGTGGAGGTTGCTGAAAAACAGCGAATCGTTGCCAGCCATTTTTGCCTATCTGAATTCTGTTGAATTTGGTACAGCTATCTGCCTGTAGGTAAAAGAATGCAAGAAACTTTGATGGGTTCAGCAGTGATGAACAGGAAACTGCTGATTTTATGTAATCCCTACATGTGCCTATAGACTCACGTCAAGTGGAAAGGAAATAATGCCCATTAGATTTGTCAATCTCTTGCATGATTTTTTAGCGATGAATCGCTTGTTAGAATGGTTTTCCGGAAGACACTGAGGTTTTGCTTCAACTTATCCTCAAGTACAATAGAATGAATGGTGATAGCACATATCTGAAAGGCATGAACTACCTTAAGAACAAATTTCATTCCTAACCGCTATGCAGGGATGTGGAACAAACTAACACGATATCTGAGAGATTGTGAGTCAACGAGAGTTTTTCTTGCTCTAGTTAACAGCGCATTAACAGTGGAGGAAGTGAAGGATATGCTAGACATAGACGTGAGTATAGCCACGTTGTATAAGAAAGAGCCGAGCTCCAAATAGCAAATGATATAATTCTCTGATTCGAAGTCAATCCACCTCTACCTGATTTTTATTTAGAAGATAACCTCGTTTGACACTTGTAAGTAACTCCGTTTTCTGTCCGGAGGATCCAATGAACAAATTCCGGAGTGAATACCGAAAAAGGTCGTTATCGTCCCAAACCCACCTCCGCTGCCCTCTACGGTTGAACTGCCGAAACGTCAACTCGTGAACACTTTTCTTAGGATCGGATGGAATGCAAACACTTATTGAGGATTCAGTTACAAATGTGATCGGATTAACCCCAAGGTCCGTCTACCGCACTATAGAGACATAAATTATCCATTTATTTTTTTACTTATGACTACTTTTTAACACTCCTACCGTAATGTTAAATATTAATTTTTCTGTCGCAAAGCCGGCAGTCAAAGATCAGAGAACAAATCTCATTTCTCAGTTATGTCAATTCCTGTACTTTTCGAACGCAATCACTTGATGAAGAATCAGAAAATTCTTTTCGGAACTGTCTAGCATGTCAATACTTCGAGCAATCATCCGTTTTTGACACTCCTCTTGTACAATTTTGTCGGTCTTTCTTGCGCACATATTTTATATTCTTCTTCACTTCACTGTTGACCACGACTGGTTCGATCTCCAGAGGTGACGGATTTAAGCTGACAACGCTAATAATTATTGTCATGCAATGCACATTGCCATTGGTTTCCTGGCGTTAAAAAGTGCTTTGCTCAAACATACCAGCTGATAGTACGTGCTACGTGGCTTGTCTGTTCATAATATAAATATAGAAAAGAGCCATAAAAATGCGTTACATAAGTGAGCGGCTTAGCGGCTTTAAAATCCACATCGGCACACGTCCAGTTGGGGCATGGAAGTGCGAGTGATATCCATCGAAATGATAACCCGCATGGACGCACGTCCCCAGCCGACGGTCCCAGTATTTTCCGTATTACTGCACGTATACGTTTTATTTATCCCAACTTATTAGCTTTCAAAACCTCACAATCTTCCCAAAAGATTTAACCGACTTATTAGTTATATATACCAAGTAGCTTGAGGACTGCTTTGGAAAATTCGGAAAAAAGAACATCTGCTCTTGTGATGTTGCCGTACCCCAGGAATTGCAATATCCAGATGGACTGTATCTCGCACCGACGAAAGATATACCTTTGTATTCAATTCAGCACAAACTAACATTGCCCCCGCAAGAGCATGATACTACCTGTACATATTTGATCCGGGCCAAATACGGACGCAGCTTCGCACGTAAACAGACATATACCCACTATTATTATTATTATTTTTATTTTTATTAGCACGTGCATGCAATCCATTTGAAATGAGCTCAGCCCTTGCAACCTGTCAACGTGATATTTTCTCCCTGGCAAATACATGCCAAACACATGTGCATACTTGGATGACATCTTGCTTATTGGACGAACTGTCACCGAAAGTTTACATAGTTTGGATTTCATCCTGAGAAGGCTATCAGACATCGGGTGGGTTTTAAAAGTGCGAATTCCTTGTACCGAATGTACAGTATCTTTGATAACGGTTATCACGAGAATGGCCGTACATGTCAACAGAACAGACTGCTAGTTGAACCGCCAGCACCCAGCAGTGTTAATGAAATGCAACTATACCCAGTTTTCCAAGTTTATACAATTGTGACAACCCATCTGCCTTCATTTTAGCAACTCATACGCATAAACCGACCAAGGATTAACAGCATGATTCACGGAAATGTATTCAATGTGGTCAAGAAGCTCATAGCATCCTCGGGAATTCTGGTGCATTAGACACGCAAAAGCATTTGCTTGAGGCTTGCAACTGCTTACTACACACATTGACGGATGTAACTTAACGCGCAGTTGCATACGCTTCAAGATCCCTGACCACAGCAGCACGAAATTATTCGCAGCTTGATCAAGAGGCAGCAGCAATAAATTTGATGTTATCAGATTTTACCAATATTCAGTCAGTCGAAAATTCGGGAGGCATACAGCACATACATATCATGTTTCCATCCCTAAAGGGGGTGTAATAAATGGCACTGCCCAGTATGGGCCGTTGGTCCCACTTTTTACCTGTATGTACGTACGAAAACCATTACGTTTCTGTACGGTCTAATATCATGACAAATATTCTTGGTTTACTTCCTTTACCATACATGAGGTGGGTGGTGTTTACTTCACAATAACTAGTAAAGGTGTTTCAGATTTTCAATGATTTCCTGCCCATTCCAATGCACGTATGTCAAAAAATTAAGAAATTATATTTAAACTCCAGTGGAATGTTACGTTCAAGTTTGGTGGGCAAATAATGCGTTCAATAAATCGCACCTTTCCGTAATAAGATGCCCGAACGCAGCTTCCATAATGAATCTTAACTATAGGACGCAGTAATTATGTTCCCCAAGGAGTTGGTCACGTATCTTAGTTGAGTCACATGATGCGCACTGGAGAGTTGCCAAAATGAAGTCACCAGTTCGATTTAATACCTGGGTGGACAGCATTGGACGGAAGGGTTGTATCGATGGTTGGAAGTTGTAGAGTGGCAAGGAGAACCGAAAAGCCGCCCCAAACCTGGGCAACTATGCAGCCATTGAAGTGGCCAGAAACATCCTGGGAGCGAGTCCACGTATAAATTTTCGGATCTTTCTTAGGTCGGATGATCCTCTTTTATTTTAACGCCAATTCTTAGGGCATCAAGCCCACATTCTTGCCTTAACAACCACAGAAAACAACACAATTAAACTGCGCACAATGTTCGCGACGTTTGGCCTCCTTGAAACATTAGTATCTGACAGTTGGCTAGCCTTGCTAGTGTTGTGTGTTCATTAGGTGACTAAATTAATGCCCACACACTGCGTATCCTATGATCCATACCCACGATAGGCATGTGGAACATGCAGAGCTAGAGAGTTAAGAAACCTCCATTGCTAATGCTAGTGTGTACTCTAACTATCGACACTGTAGGTAGGTCTATGGAGTAAGAGAGGTAGTCTGATAGATCTACCTGGGGTAGGGCACAATGCATTGTCCAGAGGTGCCATTCGGCACGACGCCCATCAGTATTGCGTCGGCACACTACGCCGACCCTCCGCCGCCACACGGCCACCAAGTGGCACGAGGGCCAACTTTACCGCGTGGTGACCTCAGATACGCCGATTGGAACCAATGAACTCCAGATTGTGACGAAAGCGAGCAATCGATTCAGCCAGTGGCTGACATGCAACATGAGGGTTTACTAAATGTAGCCAGAGTCCAATTTGCATTGGGGGACCGCGCTGTTTGAAACAGAGTATGTTCAGTTCATCTAAAGACTGTCTTCTCTGACTTTTGGTATCCTCTATCCGGAAACAAAATATTTATTGTAAAGCGCTATCGCACAACATTCACACTACCTGGCGGCCTCATGTTGATCAAATTCACAACGGAAATCTCTATTTGACCGTATCTAACCTTTACTAGCTTATGTCACATCCAGTAAACTAGCAATTACAGGGCTCTAAATATCGTTCGTTAGATAATATTATTTATTTCATCCCCTTATTATCTACATATTGCTTTCTCTGTTTCCAAGAAGCCATCGAGCCTTTGCCTGGCGGTTTCTTATCTAACCATCATTAACACGGTGGAAAGCATACGAAACGAAGGGCACATAAATTGTTTCGTCAATCCTCATGATGAATAACTGATTACATATTGTTGTCTGTGGCCGCAGAAACCAAATTGAACATAACTGAACTACTCAATGTCCATATTTTACAGACTGTGCGCATGCATACCGCGTTGTTTATTAACAAGCGTTTCGCAGTGGTCCACTAAAGGATGAGAGGAAAACCTTGAATTCACTATGGTTTTAACTGTGATTTAAATATTCATGTTCTCTCTGGTTTGTACATCTACGTACGGAATGTCAGCCAATCGGTCTTGAACACAGTACTAACCGGAAACTCGGCCCAAGCAGTGACCCAGTTAGAGTGACCACCGCCCAGAATGCGTGTCTAGTGTGGGGTGTTAGAGAGGACATTGATTCCAATCTCGTACTTGACCATCGTCGCGGCTAAAGCCCGTGCTCATTTTTTATGCGATACAATGGCACGGTTGGTGACAACAGCTAAAAGGTTGTATTAACCAGAATGCGCTCACTGGAATGTCCCGATCAAAATACGAATACTGCGTGTTATATCACGGTCTATGTCGAAAACGATGAATTTACCCCATAGATCATGATGTGCCACAAATCGTTTTCCACAACGCGTGTATGCGTATACAGAGGCAGGTCTTAATAAAAGTGCTTAAAACATGCCTATAAAGAGTTCATCGCATGAATCGAGGGATAATGTAACGAATCCACATACATATGATTTGGGGTTTTAGTGTTAGGCAGAGATGGGTCATCGTAGCCATTCCCAATTAGACATTCTCCCAAGTCTCTGGAAAGCACCGGTCGCACCTTCCGTCGTACTGGGGCTCATCAGCGATGCGTGTCCCTTGCTTCATCAGAAACTGAACTTAGTACCTATTAGTACCAGCGGTTATGCCAATTCGCCATGGATTAATCTGGTGAGGACTGCTCCATAAACGCGATACATGGCAGGTAACTGTCTGGCTCGAACAGGACCACGACGAATCTTCTATGAATTACGGGCGCCTAGAAAATCTGCTTCAGACAACCCTTTATTAACTCTTTTCCACTCTTTTAGCGCTAAGTGGGGTACATCAAGCTAAAAAGTTTGTTCAATTCGTGCAGGAAATTGCGAAATTCCTGTGGTGCTCCCAAGTACTAGGGGTAGGGCATAGTAAAAGTATTGGGTAAAAGAGCCAGTCGGATATCATATGGTCACTGCTGTTCAGATAGCCATGCTGTAATGCGCAAGAATTCTATTGATGAATGTAGCTTACTTCATAACGGAAGCTATCTGACTGAATGTGTAATGATTTCTAGCTGTTAAAACATACACACTTAACCACCTTTAGTTCGATTCTGCTGAACAACCCTGAACCTGTAACCAAAAGGAGATGAATCTCGTTGTCACAACTCGTGTTCCCGGAATAATGAATAAATGCTGGAAGATGAGACCATTTGTATACCGAATATAAAGGAAATGGAACCAAGAATGAAATGTCATTAACTAATCGGGATCGAATAAAAACTTGAAGTTAGATGTAAGTAACCGGATACTTGAACAGCACTGACTGCGCCACTGCGCAACTAGTGTGCTATCTCAAGTCCCCATCCATGAAGACGGTACACAACAACCGGGACAGGCTTCGGATCAATTTATATTACTGTCAGCTTACCGATTGGTTACCTCGGAATTTCACTCAACTTGGCGCCGAAAGTGCGCATAATACAAGCCGAGTAGGGCGATCAGAGAGCAAATGGCAGATATTATCTATCAGTCAAACTACCCTGTCAAAAACTAAACGAACGGACTCAAAATCGCTCATACGCTATTCCCGACGGATATGAGCGCAGAATATCAGACACGGTCTATCATTCAATGTCTTCACTGCGAACTGGCCAGCTATCTGATTCACACAGTAACACCGGTCCAGTCAAAACGTTATAAGCCCTGTTTTCTCACTGAAATGCTATACCAATTTAAAATCCCACACGAAAGTTGCTTATACGCAAACGCTTAACCGAAGTACTCTTGCTTTGAGCTGGTGAGGATGCACTAGATTTATCTGTGTCACTAAACATGATGTCATATTTGGCCTACGTGAAGTTGCTCATAATAATGAATAAATTTACCTGTGGTGAAACCTGATACGCAGACGTCACGGGAGCAGAAACGAAGGCTGCTAGGTTTTGGAATGGACGACAATCCCTTCATTCGATTGACGAATGTAGCTGGCTTCAAAACTGGAGCTATGCGACTGGGACTGAGATCCGTTTCTTTGAAGATTACATAGAGAACATCGCGCAAATGCGATTACCTGCACTTTATGTAGCGTAAAGTTTTTATACCTTGTGTATTGGTATGCCTGTGGACCAATTTCGGGTAATTCAAGGCATTTAGCATGACTTGTTGTAGATCATTTGTAAGCAATGTTCATCTAAGCTTGGGCAGAAACTCGCCGAATAGCCTGACAATCGGATCAGTAACGCGAAGTGTGCTGAAACGCGTAGCTCGATTTGTCCAGCAGCACAATCTGAGAAACCGACAACACCTAGTACGGTTGCGAATCTATCCCTGGCGCAAAATGCTAGCGCTCCGGCAATCAGGGCTTCAACGCCTACGATAACTTTAGTTGACAATAAAGATTTAATTTGCAATAAGCAAATTGGGGATAACGAAAGGAAAACGCAAATACCAACGAAACCAAGAACAATGTCCAGCGAACCGAGGCGTCGCAGCCTCATGGTCTTACACGCACCTGAATCCTCTGATTCCAAGGCTCAGGTACGCTATGAACATGTCGTCGAGTTTTTGCAAACACTGGTTTATAGAGTCCTAGAGTTGGATGAGGGCGGGCGGAAAGTGCTTCAGATCGGTTGTATCGGAAAGAGAACCGAGGGCAGTGGTCTACCTAGGAGGGTGAGTTTTGTTGAAGAGGCAATTCCTAAGTTAATATTGTCCCGCCTTAATAGGCTATTAGGTCTAAAGATCCACGTGCCGCTGACTTAGACATAGAATACAGAGAGAAAGTTAAGTCCGATGATTGAAATAAAGCGACGCACGGACGATTGAGAAACCAAATTACGTATTGAAACTTTTTGTGTAG